>JANHFM010251996.1:0-15398 GCA_032468115.1 Grayia smithii
TATTTATACAAACTGTTTTACTGATTGTCTTTGTTTGTTCGCATTGTGAGCCGCCCAGAGTCCTTTGGGAGATGGGCAGCATATAAATACAAATAATAATAATAATAATAATAATAATAATAATAATAATGTAGATATTAAATAGGGAGAGCAAGTGAGAATGAGCCTTATGGAATCTTGTGATCTGTCTCTCAACCATTTCTATCTCTACTCTATCCGATAGAGTAACAATAACAATAACAAGTATAATGAAAGCTATACTATGACTGTCCCAAAGGTGCTTTCAAAAGACAACTGGGCTTTCTTTGAACTGAACTGAAGAAGCTTCTTGGATGAGAAGTAAAACATCTTCAAGGAAAAAACGAAGTCCAGGTGCTTTTTGAAAAGCACCTTTGGGACAGGCATGACCTGGATGACTGAGAATCTCCATAGAATCTATACTATGGTCCACTTCTCCTAAAACCCTAAAATTTTGCAGTCCAATCATCTCAAAGCATTTCCCTAAAGAGGACAAAAAGAAGGGGTACAATGTCATGTTTTACAACACCATAAGTTCACACAGTTGTTAATTGACTGGTCCATAAATCTAGGACTAACCTGTAGATTAGGGAAAAACTGTTCAAGTAGCTTTAAAGCATTTTAACAAGTATCCAATGCAATAAATTGGATAGCAAGACTATTTGGTGGGTACATTACTAGCTCATTACTTTTTATATTTAATTTTTAATTAAATTAAATTTTAATTTAATCAGTTATTGGGGTAGAATGTAATAAAATGGAATGCTTTTTCTCCATAGTATTTGGAGACATCAGCCAGGAATGGGTATTGCTCCTGTGTTCCTTTAAATAACTGAGCCCAAATTTTGACTCATAAGCCCCGCCTCTGCCCTCAGGGCCCCCTTTTCGCTCAGTTGTTCCTACAACCAGGCATGTTGATTCTTCTCAGTGACTTACTTTCTTTGAGTTTGAGTCTTTCTTTCTTTTCCTTGTCATTCCTGTGTCCCTGGCTGTCTTCTCACTCAGTTTTAACTGAATTTTAGTTGCGGCTGCCATTTGCTCTCCTTATCTCTCCGATTGTTCTGCTCAGCTGTTCATCGCACGAGTGGTTCGCGTCCTTTTTTTCTACTTGGCTGCGTTCGCGCTGAGGCTTTGGCCCTTTTGAATGGATTGGGGCTGCCCTCTTCGCTCAGGGACGTCATGGGACAGTGTTTCTGACAGTTTTCATCGGTGTATGCTTGGAATCAATTGGGATTCCCTTTTGGACCTCTTTTGCCTCTTAATTGCTGACAGTGGCCATTTTGGATCACATTTAGTGACAGCCGCCATTTTGAACTTGGTTTAGGGAGACTGGTTGGTGTCTGCTGACTAGATAACTGGGGATTGCTGGACAGTGGTTGACCTGTGACCTGGGCATTGTGGCAGAACTTTATTGATTGCTTATTTACAAGTGCGATTCACCAGAACAGGTCACGTATCCCCAGAGACGCATCAGGAGTTTCCTACGCTCCAGGGGCGGGCAGTTGGCTTGGACATCTGCTGCCTTTTGGACATTGGAATGCAGTTTTTGCCCCGTGGCTGGCCTTATTCTAAAGCCCTATTCAGGGCTGTGGCCTCAGGAGTTTCGCGTTCCCTGTACAAGAGTCTTAGTCGTTCTATTCCGCTGAGACACCACTGTTATCATGCCTAAAGCTAAGGCTAAATCTAAGCATCTTTCAACTGGGGCTCAACTGTCTCCTACACGGTCAGTGTCATCGATGGCCGTGGCTTCTACCACTGGAGCTTCGCACCATCAGCACAAGTCGTGGTCTGACAGGCGGCTTCAAGAGATGAGCACCGCAGAGATTGGGCCCTCCAGAAGATTTGCTTGCGCGCGGCTACCCAGAGTTTGGAGGCCCATTGCCCCTTTTCGCCTGCCGTGGTGTCTCAGCCTACAGCGCCTTCTTCACCAGTCTCCCCTACTCTCTCGGCGGATCAACTTTCCCTCAGGGATTGTTCGTTTCCGATGACTACTATGGGGGTTTGGGGTCAAAGGACTTCGGAGTCTGTACGTTCCGGACGGTTGGGGAAGGCATCTGTTCATCGGCCGTCTGAGCAGAACCCCCACTAATGTGATTAAGCAGGGCATCCTGTCGCCCTGAGTCAGCAGACAGGGCGCTTCCTTCGGCAGTTGGAGAGGATCACTCCTCCATTGACGCTGATCCTGATGACCAGGAGTTGGGAGACTCGCTGTTTAACCCTCCCTCCATGGCGCCACTGGACCATGATTTTTCGGAGGATGAAGACCTGTCCGAGCAGCCTCCCTTTACGGGGTTATTTCTTCCTGCCTTGTTCAAATCATTGCTACACAAGGCTATTCAGGTGGCGAAGTTGGATCCTGTGGCCTTGGGGGATTCTCAGTCTTCCTAGTCGGGCCGTCAGGACCCCTTGTTTGGTGAGCCTAGTCGACATGCCGACATTATTCCTATGCCTGCGCTTTTTACTTCTGTGGTGCGAGACCAGTGGTCAACTCCGGGATTGGCCACACCCCTTTTGGCTCTTGATAAGAAGTATTTCAATGTAGCCTCGTCCATGGAGTTCTGCGTGTGCCAGCGGTGGATGCCCCGGTGATTGCACTCTCTCCGTGGGCTGGAGTTCCGGAAGACGATCTTCGACCTGAGGAGAGGCACCTGGATCTGTATCTCCAGCGGGCCCATCTTGGAGCAGCTTGGTCTATCTGCACCTCGGCTACAGCCTCATTTTTCAACAGGGCCATCCTGCTCTGTTTGGAGGACTTGAGATCAAAACTGCCTCCGGATGATGGGAGATTGTTGCAAGATGTCAACAAGATTATCACGGTGCTCAAGTTCTCCGTGGACGCCACACTGAATTCGGGACGTTTCACTTCCAGGAGCATGGCAGCGTTGGTAGTGGCTAGGCGGATGCTGTGGTTGCGACACTGGCAGGCAGACGCCCGCCACAAGTGGCGGTTGGCGGCGTCTCCTTTTGACGGCTCAGCCTTGTTTGGGGCAGCATTGGATCCTCTCTTGCAGGATCCAAAGGAGAAGCGGAAAGTTCTCCCCACAACATCTAGGAGATCTGACTCTCGGACTTCGTATCTCCCGTATCTCCTGTATCGTCGTCCATCTTCCCGGGGTCAAGGTTGGGGTTCCTCCTTCCCTTCCCATTCTTACTATCCTTTTAGTGGGCGTCAACGTAGGCAGTCAGCTCGTCCAGCGAGGGACAGGCCTCCTCCTTCTAAGTGGCCCTTTTGAGGGGGAGGAAGCCGTTCCTACTGCCGCCAGCAGTAAGCAGAAGTCCGTAATTCCCATTGGGGCAGACTGGCTCTATTTGCCGACCAATGGGATGTTATCTCTATGGACTCGTGGGTCAGGGATACGGTAAGATCTGGTCTATCCCTGGAATTTCTCTCTCCTCCCCCGAGGTTTTTTATCCAGTGCCCGTCTTTGCGGAATCTGGCTAGGAGGGTCCTGATGGAATCGGCAGTTCAACATCTCCTGGATATTAGAGCTATTCAGGAGATGCCTCAGGACCAGTGGGGTCAGGGATTTTATTCCCTTCTATTTCTAGTGCCTAAGTCCTCGGGGGTGGAGACCGATTTTGGACCTGAAGTGGCTTAACCGCTACGGCGTTTATCGACAATTTAAAATGCATTCGCTGCAATCTTTTTTGGCTGGCGTGCGGAGGGGCTACTTCCTCACTTCAATTGATCTTACGGAGGCATACTTGCACATCCCCATTTCTTTACCACATAGGCAATATTTACGTTTTTTGTTTAAATGGGAGGCATTATCAGTATAGGGCCTTACCATTTGGACTTTCCTCTGCACCATGTACTTTCACCAAGGTACTGGTGGTTTTAATTGCTCACCTCAGCTCCTTCCCTATCAGAGTTCAGGCTTACCTGGATGACATTCTGGTCCTGGCATCATCTCGCCTACAGGCGGTGCGGGACCTCCAGTTAACCTGCGATTGTCTGTCCAATCATGGGTTTGAGATTAACTTTGAGAAGAGCCAGTTGGATCCCTGTACTACCATTGTCCACTTAGGGGTGGTGATTGACTACTTGGAGTGCCGTGTCTTCATGTCGGCTGATAGACGACAGGTTATTGTATACCTCGTTAGAGACATTCAGACCAGACGTAGAGGCTCCCTGGCGGACTTTTCCTTGCTGGGGAAGATGGTTTCGACCATTCAGATCACCCCTTGGGCTCGCTTGCATCTTCAGGGTCTGCAATGGTTTCTTTTGCCTTTACAGCAGGCAGGGAAGGCTACATCTCCAGTGAAGGTAGTAGTTTCATCGACGGTCCTATGATCCCTAACCTGGTGAAGATCTCCAGCTCTCTCGGCGGTCATCACTTTGAGGATCCTCACAGGCTAGTCGTAACAACCAACGCACATCTCCAGACTCAAGTCGTGCAGGGTACCTGGTTGTCAGCGGAGGCTCGTCGACTGATAAATTGGCTTGAACTTCGGGCAGAGTACCTGGCTTTCTGCCACTTTCGACATCTTCTGGCCGGTCATCACGTGTTGGTCTTGACATCGCAGTCAAGGCTCAACTCAACTGTCTGGGCGGAACGCGATCCAGGTCACTGATGACGAAGACTCTGTGCATCGGCTGTTGGGCAGAATGGACCCTGGCATATCTGTTGGCGGACCATATATCCGGAGTGTGCAATGTGAAGGCGGACTGGTTAAGCCGACAGATGTTGGATCCAGCCGAATGGCGCCTTCACCCTTCCGTCTTTCGCCAGCTGGTGTCACGCATCGGGGTGATGGCGATAGACCTTTTCGCAACTCCATTAAACAATCAATTGCCATGATTTCTCTCCCGTTACCCTTCGCAGGGAGCGGAGGAGATCGATGCTCTTCGGTGGCCTTGGCCGCCAGGACTTCTATACGCGTTTCCTCTACTGCCCTTAATTCCAAGAGTGATTCGCGGATGTTGCGGGAGCAAGCAGAAATCGTGTTGATAGCACCATATTGGCCATGACAGTCATGATTCGCGGACCTTCTCAACCTCTCCGTCGCCCCGCCTTGGGAGCTTCCTCTGTTGCCGGATCTTCTCTCGCAGGGGGGAATAGAACATCCAAACCCCCAATGGCTTCACTTGACCGCCTGGAGGTTGAGTGAGGCGTCTTAGCGGCTCATCACTATTCGCCTGAGGTCATTGATATCATGCTCTCTGCGCATTGCCCTTCGACGCAGAGAATTTATTCAGCCACGTGGAGGACATTTTGCCTTTGGTGTGGCCCGAGGCATATTGTCCAGTTGCGGGCCTCTATTCCCAATGTGCTGCAGCTCCTACGTGATGGACTGTCTCGGGGTCTATCGCCCAATACCCTGCGTCGCCAGGTGGCGGCTTTGGCTTCGGTCTTGTCAGCTGGTCGCAAGAAATTGTGTCTAAGAATGCTGATATTAGGATTTTCCTTTGCGGTGCTGTGAACGTTTCTCTACCGGTGGTTCACAGATATCTGACATGGGATCTTTCCACGCTTAGAGATGCCAGCCTCCGGCTGTTGACTTTCAAGGTGCTTTTCCTTGTAGCAATCACGTCCGCTCGTAGGATTTCCGAGCTCGCGGCCCTGTCAGTTCACCCGGACTTATGTATATTACATCCACACAGGGTCATTCTGTGTCTGGATCCGACTTTTATTCCCAAGATGAATTCCTTGTTTCACAGGACGCAGGAGCTGGTCCTGCCTACTTTCTGTCCTGACTCGATTCATCCTTTGGAACGGAAGTAGCACCTGTTGGACGTGCGGAGGGCTCCGCGTGTGTATTTGAGGCGGACCTCAGCTATCCGTCGAACTGAGTCGTTATTTGTTTCTTTCGTGCCTACCTCTGTCGGAACCCGGGTTATGTCTTACGCGATAGGATGATGGCTGCGGTGTACGATTTCAAAGGCTTATGACTTGCGAGCTCTTGCCAGGTCTCAAGGTGTTACGGCTCATTCCATGCGGAGCGCCGCCACTTCGGCTGCCTGGGCCACTCGGGCCTCTTGGCTAGAAATTTGTCGGGCTGCGACTTAGTCTACGCCGTCTGCTTTTGTTCGTCATTATAAGATAGATCGGTATGCTGAGGCTGAGGCTGTCGACGTGTTCTTCAGATGGTGGTTTCCGATACTTCGGGTGATGACCAGACGAGGCCCATCTGGGATGGGGACACATAACTTTGGTATGTCCCATTCCTGGCTGATGTCTCCAAATACTATGGAGAAGGGGCGTTGGTCTTACCTGATACACTTCTTCTCATAGGTTGGAGATATCAGCCAGTCTCTCTCTTTTTTGTTAGTCTAGTCTGTTTCATTTTCTTTATTCTTGTCTGTCTTTTTTTGACCCAACACGTCAGAGCCTTTCTACTACCTTCGCAAAACAGACAGACTCTGAAGGTGGAGGCATGGCTTGGAGGCAAAAGATTTTGAAGTCTCAGTTTCTTAAAGGAACAGAGAGCAAAACCCATTCCTGGCAGATGTCTCCAACCTATGAGAAGGAGCATATCAGGTAAGACCAACGCCCCTTCTCTTTTTTCTCTCAGCGGAGCCTCTATCAGCTGTTGAGCGCTGGGAAGAGCCATGCACTCCTTCGCTGCGGTGGGGCTGTAGGTCATCATGGAGTTTGCCTTCTGTCCCTTTCGATCCAAGCGGCCATTTTGCAGCTGATTGACAGGTGGCCATTTTCTACAGCTTCTTTGACAACTCCGGCTCTCAGGATCAAGGCCTCTGACTTTACAACCTTTTTTTCTCCATGTGGACTGCTGAAGAGGATAAGGGCCAGGACAAGGGAGCACACAGGAAGCAAAACTCAAGAAAGGAGTCCCATTGGGGATAGAGACTGGTCCTGCTGCCTTACGGTCCTTGGACTTGTTTTGTTTCTCTGACCTGTGCAGTGGATCTGGACATTGACCTTGACCTCGACAGGTCATGATTGGCATGTGCCGGAAGGCATTGGGCCTGGCAGCAGTGCACCAAGCCGCATCAGGAGTTATGCACTCCAGGGGCTGACACCTGGACTGCTTACAGTCACAACTGGACTTTGATTACTTGGATTTGTGACCTGCGGCTGGCCATTTCTGAAACTCCGGTCAGGAGTATAGGCCTCAGGAGTTTTTGCGCTCCAGTTATCTATCTCTTCCCTCTGCATGCCATTGACTATAGAGCTGTAATGCCTAAGGCAGCAGCCAAGACAAAACACATTCCTCGGCGATCTGACCACTCGCCTGGAGGTCCTCCGCCGCCTTCCACCTTACCCGTGTCTCAGGTTCCACCATCTGCTGTGGATTCGGGTGGATCTTGCTCCCATCACAGACATAAGTCTAGGAGCAGTACCAAGGCTTCCCAGGATGAGCGGTGTCGAGATTTGGCGCTGCAGAAGCTTTGTCAGGAGGCTGCGGACAAAAGGTCCAAGTTGTCTCGACCTGTGGTTCCACCTGTGGTGCCTTCTTCATCTACTCTTTCAGAGCTAGTTCGCCATCCCTCTCCGCCGATCAAGTCTCCTTGCAGGACTGTGCTGTGATTACACTCATTTGTGTATACTCATTTGAATGAGAAATGCTTCTAAAATAATACTTTATAAAGACAAAATTTTAAATGATTTCGAGACATTAAAGGAATGGTTTGGAAATAAAATGAAATTTCATAAACACAGAGGACTCAAAAATACAGATAATAGGACAGCTTGCCATCATTGAAAAAGTCATGTGATCTGAGATTTGAAGAACTTGGAAAAATTTAGACTTGAGAAGACATGAGACTTGGCAAGGGAATCTCTTCACTTTGAGCCACTGCTTGTGTAAACAGAAGCACATTTGGATCTGTTGGGCCCTGGGAATTCTTTGAATCCTTAGGGTCATTTCCCATGTTAGCTCTGGCCTTCACTTTAAACAGAAGAGGCTTAAAAAGGGAGGGGTGGAACAGTCCCATGAAAGCTGGTGAATCAGGAACCGATCCCTCATTTTCTGAAAGGCTCCATTCTCTCTGCTCCTCCTCTCCTAAAATCCTCCTCCTCTCTGCTTTGTAGTGATGGGGTGGGGGAGTTAAATTCCCTAAAATTCCTCTGACTTTGGTGTGCCGAGCGTTGGCTATGCTGTAGGTCTGAGTCTGATGTCATAAGAGTCTTTCTGATTTCCCTGTTGCAAGGATGTGATTAGTTCTTGTGTTAGGGATATCAATAATTTCATTTCCTTAGCAATCTGAGCTTTCAATCTCCCCAGGGAGTAAACCAGACATTGTGGTAGTAAAAATTGCCTCTGGAGCCATACGCTTCCTCTTTAAATCAGGCTCCCATTCATTCTCTGCTGACATATTGTCTGGCTGAGGGAATTGATCTATGGAGCCCTCTGGAGACCAGTTTTAGAGGCTGGATTGGCTCTCATCCTCTGCTGTCTCTGAATGTCCTGGGGAATGGATGATTTCCTTGGTCCCAGGGAACTCTGATAGCTCTCCATTCTGCCTGTCTTTTTGCCTTTGCAATCTCTCTTTCCAAGGCCATCTCTCTCTTGAGGGCATCATGCTCCTCAGTCTCAGAGATCTTTCTCTTTGCAGTAAATTTCCTGCTATCTATCTTCGAAGCTGTAGGGTTTCTTTGTTCTATTTGGGAATGTCCTGGGACCCCCTCTTTTCCCCACTCATGTGTCATCTCATGGCCATCTGATGCAGCAGTATTCTCCATCCTTTGATGTGCTGGGGATTTTCCAGACCTCTGCAGGAGCGCCAGGACATCTGAAGAAGCGCGCCAAACTTTAGCGCTTCTAGGAAGAAGCCGGAAATGGCGCTGGTCTGGAAAACCTATCACTCCAACAACTTAATTATGGTGGCTGCCGGCAAGCCAACTAGCCAGCACTCACTTCTCTGTGGATGTGCCTGCAGATTCCTTTGTAGCGGTACCTTTCAGATCAGTTAACCTGCCAACTGGTTGCAGCGGCTATCAGTTAGACTGAGTCGCCAGCTGATCTCCCCCACAAGGCTTCTCTTCTCTCTTGCTCCGAGGGAAATTTTTCCTTTTAAATCCAAGCCATGAAGCTGCTGTGTTCCCCAAGTGCTTCCTGCACCTATCAGCTACTCTTACTTGTTCTTAACGACTTTATTCCTGCCCTGAGAATCCAAAATAACCTCAGTTGTTAAAGAAAAACAAATTGTCTCTGAATTACTCAACTAACACGTCTCACTGGATGCAAGACTGAATCAAATCTGGGACTTAGGAGAAGCCTGGCAGAAAGCTGAACAGATTCAGTCTCCAAAAGGAAGAAGGCGGAGCATTACCCACACTTTGGATTCTTAAGGCAGTACATTGGAGAAGCCAGGCAGAGAAAGATTGCAGAATGGCTGCTGTTAAATTGAAAGAGAATTCTCTGCCTTGTTTGGGACAGAAGAATTATAATTATTTGGGCTGCAAAGATGGAATGTTTCCTGAAGGCTAAGGAGCTGTGGGATATTGTTGTTAATCCACACTAAACATTCTTAGCAGCTGCAGAGAGGCAGCATGATAAAACAATGGCTTATATTATCTTAAATTTAAAAGATGAACAATTTATCAATAGCTGATTTAAAGATTGCACAGGAAGTCTGGCTGAAGTTGAGAAGTGTGTATGTGAGTGTGTCAGCATGCAATATTGTACAATTATCAAGAAAATTATACAGAGCCCGTTTGCAACTAGGAGAATCTGTGGAACAGCATTTTGTACAATTGCAAACTTTGTGGAATTAGAACAGCATGGAATGCAGTTTCCTGAATCTCAGAAAGTGCTGCTGGTGTTACACAGTCTGGATGAAACATGGGACGTTGTTTCTGCAATATTTGAGTGCAAACCAGAGCAGGAGTTGCGTTTGGAGGTCTTAAAAGGCTTGTTTGATTGTTGAGGAGAAAAAGCGCCATTTTAGAAAGAGCCATGAGGAGAAATTCCTGAGGTGGGTGCCCAAGGAGGAGAGAGAGAAGAGCAACAGAAAATTCCACATACTGGATATCTGCAAAGAGATAAGTAGCAGCAGAGCACAGCAACAACGGAGGTGTTTCGTTTGTGGTGAAAGAACACATTTAAAGAAGGACTGTTTGCATAGAAAAAGCTGTTTGCAATGAAGAAATTATTTGCAAGACAGGAACTATTTGCAAGGAAAAGCAGCTGATGGACAAGTTGCTGTTGCAAAAGTCAACTATTGCAATAGCAGAGACAAATGGTTAATAGACAGTGGTGCAAGTCAAACAATTGTTAATAATTCTAAATTGTTTTCAGAATGGATTCATCTACTGGAAATGCAGTAGCCTTGGCAAATGGCTAGAAGTCTAAAGTCACTGGAAGCAGGCAGTATGCAAATTCCATATCTGGAAACGAGGTTTAATGATATATTATGTGTGCCTGAAATGGAGCATAATTTGCTGAGTGTCTCTAGTTCAGACAAACAAGGAGTTGAGACCACATTTGGAAATGGGAGGTGTCTCATAAAGAGAAAAGGGAATGTATGTGCATAGGGCATAAAAGAGGATAATCTTTATGTGTTGCAGGGATAAAAGGTTCAATGTGCACAAACATTTGGAAATGAAGCATCACATGATTCATGTGTTCATCTCTTGCACAGGAAGCTTGGCCATGCCAGCTTCCGAGTTTTGCAAAGGATGGACCAATTTGCAGAAGGGTTAAATTTAAAGGGATCTAAAGCATACTTGGATTGTGCACTATGCAAATAATCAAAATCCAAGGCATTCCCAGTAAGCAAGAGTAGCATAAGGCAGACAACAAGAGCTCTAGAGCTGGTACATGCAGATTTGGTTTGGCCAATGCAAGCCAGTTTGGGAGGAGCTAAGTATGCGCTGGTCATTGTACATGACTACAGCAGGTTTGGGTTCTGCTATTTACTAAAGAGTAAAATAGAGGTGCTACAGAAATTTAAGCAATGGGTAAGCTTTGTGGAAAGGAGATATAAACAACAGGTATGTCAGTTGCAAATTGACAGAAGTTCAGAATTCATGTCAACAAGTTTTCAACAATGGTTGGGACAGTTAGGAATAAAACATAGATGTATAAATCCGTACACAGCAGCTGGGAATGGTGTTGCTGAGAGACGGAATGGAGTCTTACACACCATGAAGGAATCACTGCTGGAGGATTCTGTTCTAAGAAGGTCATATTGGGGTGAAGCCATGTTGACTGCTAACTATTTAATTAATAGGGTGTGAAGTTCATCCGTTAAAGATACTCCATATGCAGTGCTATATGGGAGGAAGCCATCTCTGGCACATTTAAGGGTTTTTGGAAGTAATGCATGGGTGCATATTCCAAAAGCAGTTAGAAGAAAGGGACAACCAAAGGCTAGAAAGCTCAGGTTTATGGGCTATGAGAAAGGTTCAAA
This sequence comes from Grayia smithii, assembly GCA_032468115.1. NCBI lineage: Eukaryota > Metazoa > Chordata > Lepidosauria > Squamata > Grayiidae > Grayia > Grayia smithii. Next base: position 11,339 of record JANHFM010251996.1, read on the forward strand.
AAGCTATCGCTTTAGCGATGGGAGCAAAAGAATAGTGATTTCCAGGTCTGCTAGCTTTGCAGAGCAAAATTGGAACAGAATTGATGCAAATTTTTGGAATGTTTCACTTAATGATGGTGATCCACTTAGTGACGGCAATTCACTTAGTGATGGTGTCAGCGTTCAGGGAGGAGAAACTGAAAAAGATATGAAGCAAGAGAGGATTGAAACACAGGAGCAGTCACTGCCATGCAGGTCAGAGCGATGGAACAAGGGGATTCCACCTGACAGGTATTCTCCTAGTAAAGTAAAGCTGTGTAATGTATGGTATGAGCCAAGAAACTATAAGGAACTATTGGCATTGCCTAGAATTGAACAAATAAAGTGAAAAGAAGCCATGGACAAGGAAGTGAAACCCATAGGTGAACATAACGTGCTCACTTCTTTGACTTTGCCACAGGGTAGCAAAGCTTTAGGATGCAAATGGGTATACAAGAAGAAAGTACTGCCCAATAATGAGATACAATATAAGGCAAGGTTAGTGGCACAAGGTTTTTTACAGATGAAAAATGTGCACTATGATGAGGTATTTGCGCCAACTGTAAAGAGTGAAAGCATCAGGTAGGCACTAGTGGCAGCAGCACATGGCCATAAAATTTGGCATTTTGACATAACCACTGCATTTCTCAATGCTGAATTGGAGGAAGAATTTTACATGGTTCAAGCACCAGGATATGAAAGTAAAAAGTCTAACACTGTGTATAAATTGAACAAGGCCATTTATGGGCTGAAGCAGTCAGCCAGGAATTGGAATATATGTTTAGATGCTGCATTGAAAGGTCTTGGGTTCAAGAGTTGCAAGGCTGATGGTTGCATATACACTAGAAAGTTACAAGGTGGAGTTTGTCAACTATTAGCATTTGTGGATGATCTTTGCTTCATTGCAAAGGATGTATCACAGGTAAAAGAATTTGCTAATAAGTTGGAGAAAAAATTAGAACTAAAGAATTTGGGTCTTCAAATACAGGTCTATGAAGAATATTAAATTATTCGATTTTATTTCTATTCTAGTCACGAAGGGAGGAGTGTCAGAGTATGAATATTCATGGACTGGAATAGTTCAGCCAATGGGGACTGAATGGAGACATGGTAACAAGGTCAGCCAATGATAGGCATGGTAATAGGCTTAGCCAGTGAGGCTTATTTGGAAACAGAAACTTAAGTCTGGACGTGTCTTAGGCAACTGAGTCTGTGCAGAAACTTACCTGGCCTGTATAGAAGATGTTCTCTTTGTATTAAGTTCTGTGCTCAGCTCTGAAATGAAACAAGCCTGGGCTTGTCTGCTCTGCTGAAATTGAAACTGAAAACTGTTCTGTACTGCTGCCTGTGTGTGTTGCTTGTAACTGCTACTACCTTGAAGAAGAATCTATGTTGGTATTGTACATTTATCTTCATGTATTATTATGTATATAAAGAAGTTAATGAATCCTGCTGAATCAGTTTTCCTGTGTGTGCTTTCTGAATTGAATTTCTGCAACAAACTCTTGACAGGATTCCTGGCCACTGAATGTATTTGTGTTAAGACTAGACAGCCATTTATCATGGATGCTTTAATTTGGATTCCTGCAGTCAGTAGGGAGTTAGATGTAATTACTAAAATGATCCCTTCCAACAGACTGATTCTGATTTTTTTTTTTTAAGAAGAACTGGAATTTCCATTTTGTTTTATGTTGTGTCAAAATTAGACTTCATACTATGCTTAATATGTATTTACTATTTTTGTAATTTTAAATTTCATTTAAATTTTATAGATTAGAGGGAAAAACAAAAAAGAAATGTATGCATTGTGCTCTATAACAAGGTATTGTTTGATATATAATGCATTTTGCAGAAAATACAGGAACTTGCACGAATTCAGGTTGAATATATATTTGCAGACCAGTTTATGAAAATATTCTGGAACTATTTTTTACATTAGAAAGCACTATATTTTTCAATGTCAAGAATTGTACTTTGCCTTCACATAGTAGCTTGGATCCCCTATAAAAACTGTGAGGAATTTAAATTAAATATTTAAATAAATAAAACCAAATTTGAATTAGATTAATTATGGATGGATGGATGGATGGATGGGGATGGGGATATAAAATAATTAATAGTCTTTCCTTGTTGAATATATTAACCTTTATTTTTTACCACATACATATTAAAGTGTCTAACCCCTGTTCTCAGTAAAATCCATAGATCTATTACTTTGTTCCATTCAGCATCCTATGCAATTAATTTCTGCCATGCCAAATTTTTTCAGTGTGCTGATAAATCCTTTATTATACATTCAGAGGTCAGAAGATTGGAATAAGAGGGAAGGGATGTTAATGTGGAAAATGAAATTAAAGGAAAGAGGAAATCTGTTTTTTCTTATTAGCAAATTGTTGAGGTGTGTGTATGAAGTCTTAGTCATGCTCTTACAGAAATAAACTGGCAAATTCTTAGCATTAAGTCTAGGGTAAAAAGCTGCAGTGGATAGCAGTGTTAGTAAGCAAAAAAGAGAGGGACAATCTGTGGTTTCAGAAAGCAGCAATACATGAAAAAATATTTTTGTACAGCTTGCCGATCTTATTTTTTTATTCTCTGTTACTTTAGTAGCATATCTTCATATAGCCAAAATTTATCAGCAGTCTATAGAGGTTAGAGTATATCAAACAAGTATCAAAACTCTTTATTGATCATCTGGATTTTTGCAGCTCAATCCTGTAGCCTAATGGGTTATTCACTTCTGTTTTATTTTATATAGGTTGAATAAGTTAATATTTCTGTTATGAAATACCTTTTCTCATTGGAAAGGAGAGGAAGTAAGTCCAATCTCTTCCGGGCCTTCCTACATCGGCTTTGAAATGGTTGGAGAAAAATAGAGGGTCTTTTTTTCTTTCAGATACAATATTTCTGATTAATACAATATCTAATAATAGATTTTTTTCCCTTTGAATTCAGTAATGTTGCCACAATGAAGCATACATTTGGGTTATTTATTATTTGCAAAAATTCTAAAGCTACTGCCCTAAATATTTTAGAGCTAGTGATATATTTTGAATTGAATTGGTCCTTTAGTTCATTGAATTACGGGTATTTTAGTCTATCCTAGAAGAGAACTGTACCATGAATAGTCTGTTTTTTCAGTGACAGGGTACCTGTTCAAATTTATTTGAAAGTTTTGGTGTATTGTTAATAAAGACTTAAGAAATCTTAACATTGTTTGTGTCTGAAACTATAATAAAGATAGCAAAATGAAATAATTTAATGCACTCCTAAACTGCAAATTCATTCTGCAACATGATGTTCTGATTAATATTATCTCTTCTCCTAGGAAATTCCAATTTACAGGAAGTCGTGCATTCTGCATGATTTGAAGGCTTTCAAGTTTAATCTGTTCTATATCTGTTGGATGAAGGAATGTAAACCATACGTTTTTAGAACTGAACACAAATTGGCAGAAGTACGGTTAACAGGTAAATATTTCTTGATAGTTAATTAGATGTAATGGCATACATAACTGATCTCTAGCTGTTGGAACTTAAATATTTATAGACTATGTTTGGAAAAGGGATGTGCCTAAGATGTTCTGTTTTCTTATTGCTGCAGTATTTATGAGTTTTCAGTTTCAGCATCATTCTTAATTGAAGTCCATTAGCTTCATATTTACAAAAATTCAAATAATCCTCAATTTAAAACTACAATTGGGATCAGAATTTCTTTTGGTAAGCAAGGCAGTTAAGTGAATCACGCCCAATTTTATGTCCTTTTTCCCATGGTCTTTAATCAGATCAATATAGTTAAAGGAATCAGATTGTTAAGCGAACCCAGCTTTTCTCCGTATTGGCTGGAGACATCAACCAGACTGGGTTAACTCGCCTATCAGCTGCAAAGACCGGGCCTATCAATTTTACTTAGTCCCGCCTACTTGCCCAGGAATCCCAGTTTTGGCTCGGTCCGTTCAGCTTTAGGCATGTTCGACCAAGGCTCTTGCTTTCCTTATATTTTTCACCTGTTTGTGAGTAGTGGTGTGTGAAGGGAGTAGATTTGT
>JANHFM010255259.1:0-15358 GCA_032468115.1 Grayia smithii
TTCTAAGGAGGTAAATTGAGGCCAAAGGGTGGGGACCAGGTGAGGCTACATTCAATGTATAAGACGCACCTGACTTTCCACTCCCTTTTAGGGAGGAAAAAGGTGCATCTTATACCCCAAAAATACGGTAATCATTGTGTCTTTCACCACTTCCTCCTCCATTTTGTAGGAGCAATAGCAAAAATTTATATATCTTACTAATCATCTTGTCTTCCATCTCTTGTATAATTTCATCGTTTGTGGGGCTCTCTTTGTATTTCACACTGTTTGATATGTTCATTGTATTTGGATTGAATTTGAATGTACTGTATGTCTATCAGTCGAGCCCTCTGTTTAAATCCTGTTCAATTTCTTGTTTAGTTTTCAAGGTTCCTTGTTGAGTTATTACATCTTTATATCTAATTATTGTACTTAACTCTGTTAAGTTTGGGTGTTTCAGAATTTCTATCATGAGACCCAAATTGGAATTTTTGTGTATTGCTGTTTTTTTTAATTTTTAGCCAAATTTGGATAAATGCATTCCTCAAAATATGTCTTCTGAAATAATTATGTATTTTTTATTTATCCTCCCAGAGGAATGTGTGCCATCCTACCTGTAGATCATGTCCTTCAATTGCTAATATTTTTTGTCTCTTAATAAAATCCATTCCCTTAGCCAATTTATGCCAGCTGCTTGGTAGTATAATTCCCATTTTGGAAGGGCTACCCTCCCCCTCGTTCTTTTGTATCTTTTAATAATTTAAGTCTAATTCTTGGGCATTTTCCTTGCCATGTAAATTTAGTGATCATTTTATTTACTGACTCAAACATTTTTTTTTATATCTTTATTGGGATGACCTGAAATAAGAATAACAGTTTTCGTATTCATTTTTATAGTATTAATCCTACCAAGCAGTGATATCTGTAGATTTTTCCAAATTTCTAAATCCTTCCTGATCTGTTGTACTAATTTATCATAGTTGTCTTCTTTAATTGTAGCTCCTCGAGCTGTTAGCCAAATCCCCAGATATTTTATTTTCTTAGTGGCTTGGATGGGAATTCTAGTTTCCAAATCTTTTACTTGTTCTTTTGTAAGATTTTTCATTATTAATTTCGATTTATTTTTATTAATCTTTAGTCCTGCTACTTTCCCAAATTCCTCTAATTTCTCAATTAGTTTTAATCCTGATTCTAGAGGGTCTTCTATAATGAATACTATATCTTCTGCGAAGGCTTGGACCTTGTACTCTTCCTTTTTATTTTTAATCCTTTTATTTCCTGATCTTTTCTTACATTCTTCAAGAGCAATTCCAATGTTAAGATATATAGAATGGAGAAAGTGGGCTCACCCACTTTCGTTATGCCAAATTGTTCTATCATCATTCATAATTACCTTTGCCAATTGTTTTGTATATATTTCCCCTATCATTTTTACGAATTTCATCCCAAATTCCATATCTTTTAGTTGTCCCATTAAAAATTTCCAATTTAAATTATCAAATGCTTTCTGGACGTCAAGGAAAACCAGTGAAGCTTGTTTATCTGGATGTGCCTCTTAAAATTCTAGTGTATTAATTATTATCATGTTATTTTTGATTTGTCTGGCTGGCAAAAATCCATTTTGATCTGGATGAATACAGTTATTTAAAATTGCTTTGAGCCTTTCTGCTATTACTGCTGCGAATATTTTGTAGTCAGTGTTTAACAGTGAAATGGCTCTCTAATTTTGAATTATCTGTTGCTCTGTGTTTTCTTTAGGAATGAGTGTAATTATTGCCTCTGTCCATGTTGTCGGGATCTTCACGTTTTCCATTAAATATTTTATTAAATATTTCCAACATTGTCTCTCCTATTACATCTTGCATGTTTTTATACAATTCCACTGGTAATCCATCTGGTCCTGGGGTTTTATTATTTTTCTATTTTTTCAATGCAGATTCAAATTCCAATTTGATTATTGGACTGTCTAATAATTCCTTCTGTTCTATTGTAATTTTATTCATAAGTGATTTCTCTATGTAAACTGTTTGATTTCCCTCTCCTCCATTTCTTCCTGTTTATATAATTTTGCAAAGAAGGTTTGAATAATTTTCCTTTTAGCATCCCTCTGATATTGGATTATCCTGTCCTCGTCCTTAAGTTGACGAATCATTCTTTTATTTTTTTAGCTTATATGCTAACCACCTACTGGTGTTATTTGCGAATTCAAAATAGTTCTGTTTTGCCTTTTTTACTTTATGTGCTATTTCTTTCTATAATATCAGATTTATTTTATGTTTAACAATATTCCATTCCTATCTATTTTTTTATTTTTGGGGTCTTCCTACAATTTACATTCTATTTCCTTTAATTCTCCCTCTAATTTTTGTTGATATTGTTTTCTTTCTTTGTTTTTCCTCCCTATATATGCAATTGTTAAGCCCCATATATATGCCTTTGTGTTTCCCAAATAATTTGTAGGGATGTATCTTCCTTTTGATTTATCATAAAAAATGCTTTCATTTCTTCTCCCAACATTTGTTTGTATTGCTTATCATTGCATAGATTTTGGTTCATGGTCCACCTGTTAAATCTCTTTTGTCCCTTCCAGGTTATTATTATCGGGTTGTGATCTGCCCATTCATTTGGCCCTATTTCTATTTCATCTGTATCTCTGATGTCATCCAGGCCATATCAATTCTGGACCAAGATTGGTGTGGGAAGGAATAATATGTGTATTGATTTTGGTCTTTGTGTGTTTCTCTCCAAATGTCCCTCAATTCTAATTCCAATGCCATATTAAAAAATTCTTTTGGTAATGTTTCTTTTTTATTATTATTATTCTTGCTACTTTTGTAATCTCTTTCCACCTCTACAATCGCATTGTAATCCCCAATTATACAAATATTTTCATAATCCAAATCTAATAATATTTTATGTATATTTTTAAAGAATTCGTTTTGATTTGTATTTTGTCCATATATTCCTATTAATAATACTTTTTTGTTTTCCATTTCCAATTCAACCATTACCGTTCTACCCTCATCTGAGTAAATTAATTTTGATTGTATCTTTTCTTTTACATATATTACTATTCCTCTTTTCTTTTTTTGTATCAGTGATGTGTAAAGTGCTCCTAATTTTGGACTCTCTAATAATCTTTTGTAATCTTTTTTGATATGTACCTCTTGAAGACATATCACATCTGCATTTCCATAGTTTTGTAAGAGTTTGGGTTCTTTTCTTTGGTGAATTCAAGCCATTTATATTTACTGAAAATAGTTTAAGTGTCTCTTCCATTCTTTATTACTGTTATTTTTTTATCTGTTGTGTCTCCATCCGTGCTCTTTCTTTTACTCCTTCACTTCCTTCTCGGTCTTTTTCTTGTCTCCTGGTTATTTCTCTAGCTTGTTCCTTTTCTACTGGTTGGTCTTCTTGGCTTTTGCTCTCCATTTCCTCTTTACTCTCTAGATCTTCTTCCTTTGAGAAGTGAAGATTGAAAAATTCTCTTGCTTTTTCAATTGTATCTATTTTGTATCTCTTATCTTGCCACGTTACTAGGATTCCATTAGGAGTCAACCACCTAAACGTTACTTTGTATTTGATAAATTGGGACGTTAGAAATTGATACTGTTGTCGTTGATTTCTAATCCTTCGAGGTACTTGTTTTACAATTATAATTTCTCTACCCATGTATGTCAATGTTTCTTCCCTCGATGCTTTGTAGATTTCATCTCTAATTGATCACTTTGTAAAGGAATGTTGTACTCACATGAATGTTCCTTCTCGGTGCGCTGCGTGAGAGTCCAAACAATGGGTGTTGCTCCTTTCCTATTGGCCAGAGACTGAGCAAATTTGCTTGGATACGCCTCCTTCTTCCTTCTGTATCCCAGTTTATTAGCAAGGTCCTGGATCCAGAGAAGACATAAGCTGAAACCAATATTAGTCCCCCAGGACCCTGGATGGAAGAATTTAGGGAGGGATTGGACTCTCAAGCAGCACACCGAGAATGAACATTCACATGAGTACAATGTTCCTTCTCCAGTGCACTGCTTAGAGAATCCAAACAGTGGGATATACCCAAGCTAATTATCCCTAGGGAGGGGCGCTGCAGAGTCCAGGGTCCCCTCTGATGAAATGACCTGTTGCAGCACTTTGTGGCCAAAGGCCACCTCCACTGAAGCATATTTATCGATTTTATAATTACGAATAAATGGAGAAGGGGAGGCCCAAGTAGCGGCCCTACAAATCTCAATAATGGATGCCTGGATGGCCCAGGCTGTGGATGTGGCGGCACTCCTTGTAGAGTGAGCTGTGATACGGTGAGGCCTTGGCTGCAAATGCAGGTCATAGGCCAGGGAGATGCAGAATCTGAGCCAATGCCTGACTGTGGACAGAGAAACCTTCTGTCCCATAGAACGGGGTTGGAACGAGATGAAAAGTGCCTCAGTTTTCCTGATCTGAGAAGTGCATTTAATGTAGATTTTCAGGGCCTATCGAACATCCAGTGAGTGCCATCTACACTGTGATGGATGCCTGGGGTGAGAGCAGAACGACCTCCTGGGACCTGTGAAACCAACTGTTGATTTTAGGGAGAAAGGTAGGGTCAAGACGTAGTATGACTCTATCCGGGTGGAAGACACAGAGGTCACTGTTGATGGACAGGGCCGCCAACTCAGAAATTCATCGTGCAGATGTGATTGCGATGAGAAAGGCAACTTTGATGGTAAGGAGCTTCAAGGTGGCAGCAGACAATGGCTCGAATGGAGGACCTGTGAGGGCCTGAAGGACGAGTGTCAGATCCCACCAGGGATATCTGTGGACAGGAGGGGGGCATAAGTTGGAAGCCCCTTTTAAAAAGCTGAGAATGTGAGGATGCTGTGACAAGGAAGTGGCGCCAACTTCCAGAATGATGGTCACCAGGGCCGCGATTTGGCGTCATGTATTGGTGGCAAGACCCTTTTCAAGTCCCACTTGGAGAAAATCCAAGACCTGAGAGACTGAGGCAGAAGAGGTTATGACTCCCTGGCGGAAACACCAATGCCGAAAGGCGAGCCATGTGGTGTCGTAGATACGGGTAGTAGATGGACGGCAAGATGCCAGGATGGTGTCAATGACACGTGCTGACAGGTGGTCCTGCTCTAGCAGCTCCCTTTCATGTGCCAGACAGCCAACTGTAGCCATTGGGGCTCTGGATGCATGATGGCTCCCTGATGGAGGGACACCTGTTACGGGGGAATTCTCAATGGTTGGGATATGGAGAGGTTCACGAGATCCACAAACCAGGCCGGACGTGGCCAGTGTGGAGCAATCAGGAGAACGTCCGCCTTTTCTTCCAAGATTTTCCTGATAACTCTCAGGATGAGAGGCATCGGGAGAAAGGTGTATAGTAGACCCGGAGGCCAGTGGCATCATAGTGCGTATGTGCCCTCAGCTGAGGGGTTCTGGTACCGGGAGAAGAACCGAGGCAGTTGCATGTTCTTGGGAGTGGCGAAGAGATCCATCTGGGACTGGCCGAATATGGCTGACAGCTGACGGAACAGCTGTGGATGCAGTTGCCACTCCGATGGATCTATGGTCTTCCTGCTCAGCCAGTCCGTCTGAGTATTGGAGACCCTCGAAATATGTTCCACCCATATGGACAGTAGATGGCGCTCTGCCCATAGGCCCAGGGCTATTGCCTTACATAAGAGGAGATGAGATTTTGTGCCTCCCTGACGGTTTACATGCGCCTTGGTCATCATGTTGTCCATCAAGGACATGTTGATTCTGTAGGTGTAGGTGGAAGTGTCTGAGGGTTAGATGAGCAGCCCTTAGTTCTGGCCAGATGATGTCATTCTGGCACTCTGAGACCAGCGACCTTGGGCTACCTGGTCCAGCAGGTGGGTTCCCCAGCCATGTAGGCTGGCATCTGTGATGATCAGGCGGTTCATGTCTTTGAAGCTGCAACCTTTCTCCAGTGCTGTCAAGGTCCACCATGATAGGGATCTGATGTCAGATGGAGGTACCGAGATTAGTGTCTTGGCATTGCTGCGACTGGCCCTCTGGCTCGGTAGGAGCAGCCATTGCAACTGTCAGGAATGTAGTCCTGCCCAAGGGACAATGGCCAGGCAAGATATCATCTGGCTGGGCAAGGTGGACAGCAACAACAGCGGTACCCATTTTCGGGTCTTGATCTGCTTCACCATTTCCTTTATGTTGTGTATGCGCTCCAGAGAGAGAAACACTTGATATGACAGGGCGTTTATCTGGGCACTTAGATGCACAAGCTTGTGAGTGGGGTGCAATTGACTTTTCTCCAGATTGATGATGAACCCATAGGACTGGAGTGCCTGTAGGGTGAGCTGGATATCTGCTGATGCTTGTCATGGCATACCTGATTGGATGAGAATGTCATCTAGGTAGCACTGAAGTCTCACTGGGATGGGCGTAGGTGGGCAGCAACCACTTCCAGGATCTTTGTGAATGTCTATGGAGCAGATGAAAGGCCGAAGGCCCAGTATCAGGCCCTGTACTGCTAGTGGGCTTCTCTGTAGCAGAAGCAGAGAAAATGCCTGTGCATCAGCCTGATGGGAATGTGAAGATATGCCTCCTTTAGATCTATAGAGGATAGTAAATCACCTCTTCTGATGCCGGCTAAAGTGCTCTGTAAGGAGTGCATTTTGAAACGGTGGTATTTGATGTGTGTGTTGAGTTGTTTTACGTCCAAGATGGCCCTGGTGCCACCAGACTTTTTTTGAACTAGAAACAGGATGGAGTAGAAACCGGAACTCTGGAATTGAGGGAGAACCAGCTCTATTGCCTGTATGGAGAGAAGATGTTGTATCTCGTTGTCCATCAGGTTCCGCTTGATGTTTTTTCTGGATACAGGGTAGTGAATGAAGCGGCCTGGAGGAACAGAGGTAAACTCTAGGGAGAGGCCTAGAGTGACCTTCTGAAGGGCCCAAGCGTCGGTGATTGTGCGACGCCACTGATCAGAGAACAAGGCCAATCTTCCTCTGATGGGGCCAGATGCCTGGCCGTCATTTGGACCAACAGAAGGGGCATGATCCTGAGCCACAGAAGGGGCACCTGGACTGAGGCCTACCTCACCCTCTGGTGGAGTATCGGTCCTGGGGGCAGTCGGTAGGCTGCTGGAAGGGACTGTGGTAGCCAGAAGTCTGAAAGACAGGCTCGTAGGAATGAAAGGATAGCCTGCAGTACGGAAATGAAGACATGAGCACTGTCCTTCTTTGGGTAGAGGGCATGACCTTTTTCTTGTCCCGACCCTCAACGAGCACAGGATCCAGCGCCTTGCCAAAGAGAGAGCAACCCTAGAACGGGGCAGTCGCCAATCTCCACTTCATCTTCATGTCCACCTGCCATTGACGTAGCCAAAGGAGGCGGCATGAGGTGATGTTAGAAGCCAGTGCCCTGGAGGCAAATTTCACACACAATCCAACAGAGCATTGACACTGCGCTCACTCAAAGGGGCATTAAGGCTCCGCCTTTATGGAGCCATTCTGAACCAAGGCCTAGTCAAGCTAGGGAGTACCAGGAAGGAGACTGCATGGCAGGCAGCCTGTCAGATTCCCCTTCTCATCTTAGCAACTCCTACCTATTTCTAGATGAGGACTCTGATGATCCCAATCTGTCTGAGGTTCAAAGTGGCGTCTGCTGAGAACTCAGCTGCCGCTATTAGTTTATTAATGTCCTGGTGTAATCGGACATCCCCAGGTGGGGCTCTTGCCTGCATTTGTCTCAACCATATTAAGGAGCTGCTGTCAGGGTTCCAGCAAGCCTTCATTGAATGAAAACTCCTCACCAATCATGGTTCAAAGTCCAGTTTATTCAAACAGGTAGCTGGCACATCCCCATGAATCCCAAAACTGAAAGTCCTCGGGATTTCTCCCCACCATCTCACTCTCCCCTCCTTCTTCCACCGGTCACGAGCCCCAATCACAACTCTTCCATCGTTGCACCCTCCTCCGCCAGATGTCGAGGCGACGAGACCTTCCTCTCATTACGTAACCTTATGACTGTCACCTCCCCCCTCCTTCCTTTTTCCCACAGTGTAGAATTGGCAGCTTGGAACCTAACTAATAATGTTTCCAAGGTGGACAGGCATCCACCCTGTATGGAAAGGTCGACCACCTGGAGAGAAACAAAAATTGCGAAAGCTTTACAGTGGGGGGTTCTCGATACCTCACTTAACCTCCTAACCACCTTTCCCCCCCTGCACAGCAGGACCTTTCTGCTTGTCTAGAAAGTCCTGGTGAAACCAATTAACCAAGTGCTCTGCACGTACGTCCCAACTCTTCACCCAAGTAGCCTCCGACAAGGGGTATCCCTTCCATAGGACTAAGTACTGCAAGCGGCCCCTATATAACCTGGAGTCTAGAATCTTCTCAACTTCGTAATGGGTCTCCCCTTGTATTATCAAAAGGGGAGGCGGTCTCGTTGGCCTAGGTCTCAGCCTGGAGTCTATCACCAGCTTCAGTAGGCTGGTGAAAAACCGGGTGTACCCTCCCTAGCAATCTAGGGAGGCTTAATCTCACCGTTACGGGGTTAATTATTTTCAAGATGGGGAAAGGCCCAATGAACTTCGGACCTAACCTTCTGCTTGGTATCCTTAACCTTAAATATTTGGTGGACAAATAGACCTTATCCCCCACCCGAAAAAGGGGTTTGGGAGACCTATGCTTGTCCGCTTGGGCTTTATACTTCTCTGCCACTTCGGCCAAAGCTTTCTTCATATTCTCCCACCCCTTTCTCAGTGACGTCATCCACTCATTTAGGAGACAGAAGTCGGTAGTTGTCTCAGCAATTCAGGTGGTCTTCCCGGCCTATGTTTCATAGTCGCGCAGGTTGCGCAGCTCTTGAGGTAGTCTTCCACGTCACTTTTCATTTTCGGCCACCAAAACTGCCTCCTCGCTAGGTGGACCATTTTTAGGAATCCAAAATGGCCTCCTAGTTTGGAGTCGTGACTTTGGTTCAACACCGGAATTTGCATGCAGCTGGGAACGTATAGTTTATTTCCCTTCCAGGCTACTCCATCTCTGATGGTTAGGTCTGCTGGTGTTCCTTGAACCAGTCATCAGCGGGGAGTGCCATTTTTAGTTCCTCTGCCAACTGGTCCCTTAGGGGCCAGGAGCATTGGCACGGTCATGCTGTCATGCGCGCTTGGCATGGTGATTGGATGTCTGGGATCATGGCGTGTATTATCTCTTCCCGCCGGCTGTTGAATTGAGGCTTGCGAGATACGGTGTCTGCCAGTTGGTTTGTCCCCTCCTGGGATGTATTTTACGGTGAAGTTGAATCATTTGAAGTATTGGGCCCAGCAAAGTTGTTTGGGGGAGAGCTTCCTAGGGGATTTTAGCGCCTCGAGGTTTTTGTGATCAGTCCATACTTCGAACGGTTGGGCTACCCCCTCTAGGAAATGCCTCCATGTCGAAAGAGCCCACCTGACCACGAATGCCTCTTTCTCCCATTCCGCCCAACTGCGTTCTGTGTCTGTTAGTTTTTGGGACAAGTAAGCGCAGGGCTGCAGTTCGCCTTGAGAGTTCCTTTGAAGGAGGACCACAGCTACCGCGACGTCGCTGGCATCTGTTTGTACCACGGTTTGTTCGGGTCTGGGTTTTGGAGAATGGGCTCTTCAGCAAACAGGTGTTTCAATTTCTCAAACGACCTTTGGCAGTCCATGGTCCACACCAGGGGTTGGCTTGGTTTTGGTCTGGCGGGGGAAGGGCCCGTCTTAAGGAGTTTGGTCAGTGGGGGAGCAATTTCAGCGAAGGCTGGGATGAACAGTCTGTAGAAGTTTGCGAACCCTAAGAAGCTTTGCAATTGCTTCCTGGTTTGGGGTGGCTGCCAGTCTAGCACTGCTTTTACTTTGTCTGGATCCATTTCAATGCCCCAACTGTAGATTTGGTAACCCAGGTAGTCTAGGGATTCTTTGTGGAGTTCGCATTTTGAGAGCTTTATGTATAGTTTGGCGGCTAGTAGTTTCTTGAGGACTTGTCTTACTAATTTGGTATGTTCTTCCATGTTTTCGGTGAATATGAGAATATCATCGAGGTAGACAAAGATGCCTTTATACAGGTGTTGATGTACTGTTTCATTGATTAGTTGCATGAAGACCGAGGGTGCCCCCTGTAGGCCAAAAGGCATGACTCTAAACTGGAAACTCCCAAGGGGGCAGTTGAAAGCTGTTTTCCACTTGTCCCCTTCTCGGATGTGTACCCTGTAGTATGCTTCTCTGAGGTCTAGTTTGCTGAAGATCTTGCCTTTTGAAAGGTGGTTTAGCAAGTCTTTCATCAGCAGTAGGGGGTAGGTATTTTGTACGCATACCACGTTGAGAGCTCTGAAGTTACAGCACAGCCTCAAGCCACCATCTTTCTTTTCCTTAAATAGTCCTGGGGCCACCATGCGGGATTTGGCGGATTTGATGAACCCTCTGGCAAGATTGGCGTCAATGAATTTTCTCAGTTCCGTCATCTCCGCAGGCGTCATCAAATACACCCGGGGTTTTGGTAGTTTCACCCCGGGTTGTAGTTTGATGACACAATCTGTGGGGTGGTGGGGTGGCAGCAGGTTGCATTCATCCTCGCTGAAGACTTCGATTAGGTCTTTGTATGCTTTGGGGACTCTGGGCTCCGATGGTGGGGTTTCTATTACAGTTATCGCTGATTCGGGTTTGTTTTTGCCAGTGATGGCTTGGTCCCCGCTCTTCTGGTTTGAGGGTAGTGGGCCAGGTTCTATTATGAGGTTTCGGTATCCATCCTCCCATTTGATGGTGGGCGCCCATTTGTCTAGCCATGCTAGTCCTAGTATGATCGGGCCGGCTATCTTGCTAGTTACTATGAATCGTATGAGTTCCTGGTGCCCTGCCAATTCCATTTTGACAGGTTCGGTGATGTGGGTGGATGGAGCCCCACCAATGAGTGAGCCGTCTACCTGCGTGAAACTTATGGAGTATTCTAGGGGTCTCGTGGGCATTCCCAACTGTTCTATGATATGGAGTCCCATTAGGCATCTGGTGCAGTCTGTATCTATTATGGTTTTGAATTCACCCTGCTTCCCCGTTTGTGGGACTGTGAGTTTTATGATAAAAGCAAAGGGGGGAATTGGTGCAGTCACCATGGGATCATATTCGGTAGCGTCTCCAGCATCAAGTTTGTGGCAGTTGGAGGCCCCTCGTATTCTTCCGTTGGGTTGCAGAAGTCTGGAGAATGCGTGGTGAATCGGCTGCTCTTAGGTGGGTTTTTGGTCCTTCTCTTTCCGTGGGTTGTAGTCGGTGGACGTTGTTGGGGTGTTGAAGCTGGAGCTAGGCATGCGGATGCCCGGTGTCCTAGTTGGCTGCAGCGGTAGCACTTCATTTGTGCAGTGGGTGTGGTGGGCATATTGCAGCTGGTTTTTGAGTTGGGAATCTTGGTTGGTGTCATTGGGGGGAGGGTTTGTTCATGGATGGCTTTCGGTAGCATTGCAGTTGTCTGTCCAGGGCTACTGAATTTACATACCAGTCTTGGAGTCTGTCTGGTACTCACCTTATTTCACAGGCACTTGCAACTTCAGGGTCTATGGCATCTTTGAAGTATTGCAATATGTTTCTTTCTGGCCAGTGGCCCAAATTTCCTACTATGTGTTTAAAGTCCCAGACAAAGTCTATTAAGTGTCTATTGCCCTGTTTCATTGTTTTTAGTTCATCTTCACTGTTTCCAATTAGGTCTGGGTTTTGGAATCTATTGATCAGTAGTGCTGTGAAAGCTTGTATGTTTGCTAATTGTGGAGCCCTCTCGCGATGTAGCTAGGTGATAAAATTTGTAGCTTCGCCTTCTCTCATTGAGTTAGCTATTGTTTCAATTAGTTCCTGATCCGATCTGTACTGGTTGGCATATAGGTCGATGTGGGCATTATTTCGGCTGAGGAAATACGGCAGTTTTTCTGGTTTTCTGTCAAACATTGCTTCAAAAGGAATGCGTTCCTGTCTGGCAATTGGGAAGGGTTGGGGAGGAGGTTGTCCAACTGGGGGTGGTGTTTGGGCTCTTGCTGGTTGTTGCAGCAAAAGTCCAGCAGGTGGCTGTGCAGGCCAGCTAAAGGGTTCTGCTGCTGGTGGTATGGTTGGGACATTCCTTTGTTCAGCTGGTGGAATGCTCCATTGTTTTTGAAAGGGGAGGAACATCTGTAATTTCTTTCTGGGGGCTGGGAGGCGGTTTGACCATTGACATTGGATCCAGCCTAGGCTTGGGAAAAAGGCCCATCCCGGGGGAAGTGGGTGGGGGAACTGGTCATGCAGGATCGGTTTGCGTTTGGATAGTTGCTTCTTGTTTTGGGGCTTGTATAATTCCCCCCCCCTTCCTGTCTGGGTTTGGCTTTGGGATTGCTCCTTCAAATGTAAAAAGCAGCTTCGCCAAGTACCACTTTATTGGGGTCGTTTGGGGTGGGGGGGATTTTCCCTACCTCCAATCTTTGGAAATGCTCATGGAGGCATGTCAGGGAGGTTGCCCGTGATTGAGGTTGGAGGTCTTCGTCCTTGGAATCCTCTGATGGCACGGCTGCAGGAGTTCTCCATTCCGTAGGGGAGGGTGATGGCGACTCGCACCCTTTTTGGATTTTCCCTGTGGAGGTACTTTGTTCAGTCTGGGAAAAGGGAAAAGAGCTGCGGGCTCCCACCTCCGTCAGTCTGGCTCTTTTCTTAGGTTTGTTTTCTTCCCATGCAACCTGTTCTAGAAGCACTTCAGTATTTGCAGGGGAGTGAAATCTGTTTGGCGGCAACCTCCCCCCTTGAGCCCTTTCGCCTGCTGCTTCCATCTGTGTCGAGTGCCTCTTCGGAGCTGCTTGGAAGTAGTTTACAGAAAAAGTTTTTGAAAAAGCGGTTTTGGGATAATGTCAGGGTTCCAGCAAGCCTTCGTTGAATGAAAACTCCTCACCAATCATGGTTCGAAGTCCGGTTTATTCAAACAGGTAGCTGGCACATCCCCATGAATCCCAAAACTGAAAGTCCTCAAGATTTTTCCCCATCTCACTCTCTCCTCCCTCTTCCACCGGTCACGAGCCCCAATCAAGACTCTTCCATCGTTGCACCCTCCTCTTCCAGATGTCGAGGCGACGAGACCTTCCTCTCATTACGTAACATTATGACTATCACCTCCCACCTCCCTCCTTTTTCCCACAGTGTAGAATTGGCAGCTTGGAACCTGACTAATAATGTTTCCAAGGCTGACAGGTGCAGTTGATGAAAGAAGCCGCCTTGGCGGATCTTATGCCCCAAGAAGCTGCGATGTGGGTTCTGCGGGCAGACTGTTCAGCCCGTCTGTCCTCGGCCTTCAATCCCTCTGCAGAGTCTGCAGGCAGGAGTGAGGAAGAGGCCAAACTGGAGAGAGGGACACCCACAACAGGACGGCCAGGAGGTCCTCCACTTCCTGCTCAACTGTGTAGAGCTTCTTGTCCATGCCACTAGGGGAGGACACAGAGCCAGGATTGGTCCACTGCCTCTGCATGGTATCTACAAAGAGCTTGGGCATTGGAATGGCCTCCTGCTCTGTAACTGTAAGAGGAAGTTATTGAGATCAGGAGGGTCCAAGGATCCCTCGGTTTGTCCCAAGTGAGCGCCCATTTTAGCTGTGCACTTGGCCTTGTGAAGCAAGGTCTTGAACAGCTCGTATCGAAACAGGCCGGTGCTGGGAAGTTTATCTGGAATGAATCCCTCATCCTTGGACAGATTGGGATCATCAAAGTCCTTGTCTAGAAACAGGTACGAGTTGCTTAGATGAGAAGGGGAATCTGACAGGCTGCCTGGCGTGCGGTCTCCTTCCAGGTACTCCCTAGCTTGACTAGACCTTGGTTCAGAATGGCTCCGTGAAGGCGGAGCCTTAATGCCCTTTTGAGTGAGCGCAGTGTCAATGCTGTTGGATTGTGCGTGAAATCATGTCACACATTGCTTGTGACAGCTCTGGGGGGGTCTTTCTCCTCACTGTGAAGCCCTGCCGTGGTAGGGATAAAGGGGGATGAAGGCCTGGACCTTTTGCAGCTACGGAATGTCCCTGCTTTCTTCAGGGAATGAGTTGGGGATGAATGTCCAACAGGTTGGATATCCTCCTCTGCCATAATCCCAGATAGGGACCATCCCGCTGGGGCCTGATGAACCTGCGCCACAGTTTCAATCCGGTTGGTCTCTGAGGGAGCCTGAGGAGTATGACGTGGCTTGAGGGATCGCTGGGCTTTGGTAAATTGTTTTTCCAACGCTCTCTGCCTCCTCAGTGCATCCTTGTCTGCAGCTGAGGAGAGCCAGGCCTGAGGTGAGGTCCTGGGTCTGGCAGATATGCCCTTGGCCTTAGACTTCCCCTTCTTGGGAGGAGGGGCTTCATATGGGCTGGCCTCCCTGATGGACAAGGAAGAGGCCTGAGATGGAGAATGGCTGCGTTCAGCCATGGCCAAAGAGCTAGTGATGGATTGAGGCCCAGTCAGTGTGCCAAGCCTATACCAAGGCTTGTCTATGCTAACCCTGCGAGGTGGGGCAATAGGGTGTTCTAGGCTGGCACCATGGCCTGCAGACACCAAGGAAAATTAATCCTGTGCAGGAATCCGGGAGGAGTAGGCCACCAAAACCACGGGGCACGATCCAACCCACACGGGGCCCGGAGCCGATGACTCACTAACGCCTTAAGGGCTGACTCACAGTTGCCAGTCTTCTAGAATGTGATCCCACCAAAGTCAGAAGCAGGATTCCTGAAGAAATGCTGTTTTGTAGAGCCTCGTGTGGAGCTGAAGATTGAGGCCTGTATTAAGCTGGTAGGCCTCACTGCGTAGTTAAAGATGACGGTCACCTGGAAGGCCACAGCTGAGGAGGCCAAGAAGGTTCCACTGTCCCTCCTGGTCCTGCGGGGGTGTCACACTGCGAAGAAGAGGCTGAAGTAGGCAGTACACACACACACCCCGCGGTTTCTAAGGGCTCCGCGGCTCTCTTATGGCAAGAGGAACTGGAGGGAGATAAAACGGAGCCCGTTCATAAGGAAGGTGGGAAGCCTCCTCCTTTCTGGAATGCTGTCCGGGCAGGAGGGAGGTTCCACAGTGAATCGGGGCTCCACACAGCCGCTAATCAGCTGAGAGGGGGGAAATGGCAGCCACCGCTCAATTCGGCAGCAGCAACGCCCTGACGGGCCAGGAGCCAGGCAAGCAAGGCAAGGCAAAGAAAAATGCCTTCCCCCCAACCAGTTAAAGCAAAAAGAAGGAAGCTTAATCTAAAAAATAGGAGGTAAGGGAGAAGGAGGAAAGAATTTTTTTAAAAAGGTTATCTGATTAAAGATCCAAGCAGTGGGAGCAGGCAAAAGTGAGTCTCTCTTGGCTGGACTGAGCAAATAAACTGGGATACAGAAGGAAGGAGGAGGCGTATCCAAGCAAATTTGCTCAGTCTCTGGCCAATAGG
>JANHFM010268299.1:0-15238 GCA_032468115.1 Grayia smithii
TTACAGTTATGAAGTAGCAACAAAAATAATTTTATGGTTGGGGGTCACCACAACATGAGAAACTGTATTAAAGGGTCATGGCGTTAGGAAGGTTGAGAATCACTGCTGTACAGGTTTTTTGTAGCGTACTTAATGACTTGCCCTTTAAAATACAAAAAGGAAAGTATAACTATAAGTGCAACTTTGAGGAACCTGAGATTCTCCTGTGCGCTGATTAGAGCAATGGGTGTTAACTTAATCTGATTGGCCAGAGACTGAGTTGAAATTTGTTTAAACACTCCTCCTCCTTCTTGTTGTGCCCCAGTTTGTTAACTCAGTCGGCCTAGAGAGACCTGTCAGATTTAGCTCCTTTGCTTGGACTCTTTAATCAGCAGCAATTTTAGCAAAAGCATTTAAATTCTAACTTTAATTGGAAACAGCGTCTTGCAGTGATGATAGCAGCTTTCTAGCCCACGCCCAGCAGTGCGCCTCTCAACTGAACCGCTCCGAGCAGCGTTGGCATTTTTCAGCTCCAGCTGGCCGGCACGCAACCTGGAGCCTCCGATCTGTATCCCAGTGCCAAGGAGATAGTTGGATCATGAGTTGTCATTATTGAAGTGCAGGAGAAGCCATGGTGTCAGCTTCATGCTAATTGAGGAATAGAACAGTACTCCGTGGTGTCAGAGGTGTGTTTCTTTCCTGAGATTGCTGCAATTGAGTCAGGCGCCTGGGAAGCCATGGTGTCGGCTTTGTGCCATTTTGATTTCCCCCCCTGCAGTTTCAAAGCGCTTACGAGCCATGGTGTTGGCTTGGCACTGTTGCAAGGATTGAATTCTATCTCTAAAACAGTGGTCTCAGGAGTCTGTAAGATTAACAGGGGAGAAATTTTTACAGCCTCACAGCAATCTTTTCTAACATGGAACAATTGCTAATCTAAAATGTCGGATCAGAGCTATTCTCCCTCCCGTACTTCTTCATCCTCCCATATGGAGCACAGGCCTACGGAGCCTCAGACCACTAGGAAGGGGAAATCTCGGGCAAAGGGCCCTTCTACCAGGTCCAAGTCATCTGTACCTGCATTCTCTTCCTTAGCTGCAGAGAAGGATGACCAAAGAAGGCAACGTGCATTAGAGAAGCACTTTGCCAGGACACAGAAGGGGGTTGAGGCCTGTCCGGTACTGCCACTGCAGTAATCAATAAGGGATTGATATCTCCCCCACAAATTGAGACTGTGGCTCAGGTCCATCATTCTAACCATGCAGGTTTGTCTCCCAATGTTTCAATGAAGGGACAGGAAGTTCAGGAGATTGTCATGGATCCTTCCTTGGAAGGGACCAACCAGGCCATGGGCCCTCCCATAGACACAGGCAATCTCACCCATCTGCCACCTTTATTCTGACCATGGCGGGGCTCTGCCCAGAGGAGGAAATCTGGCCTATCTATCACAGGCAATGTGTGACATGATTGCGCACACCATTTTAAGAGGCACTGAGGCAGCTCTCAACCAAAGAGGCATTGTGGTCCCATCTCCTAAGGCACAGCCTGGCCCAAGAATTCACCAGTCCAGGGAACATCTGGACAGTGAATATTTACAGGATCTCCATTCTAATTCTCCTTCGCATCATAGTGATTTATCTCTAATGGGTGAGGAAGACATTGATGAATACAATCTTTCTGAGGATGAGGTTGTTATTCCTCACAAGCTCACTGCCAGCGGCCTTTTCCGACATAACCTATTCAAAACTATTTCATAAGGCAAAAAAAAAGGGTTAACATGGGGCTCTTATGGGGCAATCTGTGGGATTTTCGGACCCTCAAGATTCCACCAAATTTCTGTTTACCAAACCTGTCACAGAACAGGAGGCCATTCCATCACCTAAGCTCTTTGTTGACATCATACAGAGGCAGTGGACCCAGCCTGGGTCTGTGGCTGCCCCTAGCAGTAAGGACAGAAAGATGAATATGGTGGAACAGGAGCTTGAGGACCTCCTAATGCTTCCAAATGTCCCTATGGTCAGCTTGGCCACTTCTACACTTCTACCTCTGATTCGGCCGAAGGTCTTAAAGCTGAGGACAGCACGACGGAACTCGCTGCTTGCAAAATCCACCATGCAGCCGCTTGGGCCATACGATCCACCACAGCGGCTTCCTTTTTCTATAGAATGTCCTTAATCTGGCTTCGATAAATGCAGGCCCAGGCTTCTCCGGCCGATACTCGCTTTCATCAGGACATAAATAAACTGATTGTGGCAGCTGAGTACTCCATAGATGCAACCCTCAATTTGGCTAAATTTGTCTCATGGGCACTAGCTTCCAATATCACCTCTAGACACCTTTTATGGCTGCACCATTGGCAAGCAGACATGAAAACGAAATGGCGGTTGGCAGCCGCTCCTTTCAAGGGTGGTTCCCTTTTCGGGGAGGCCTTGGACCCAATTTTAGTGGAAGGAAGAGACAAAATAAAGGTCCTTTCTTACGCATTCAGAAGGGCAGAATGCAGAATATGCTTTTTCGTATCGCAGGCAGCCCTTTTGTATACACAGGACACTGGGTTTCAGGGCCTATCTTGCAACAGGTCCTTCCAACAATCTACAGACAGGCCACAGGACAGACAAACATTTTGGAAACGTGGCAGAGAACCTCAATCCAGACGTCCGTTTTGAGGAACTGGATTTAGGCCTTACTGCCCATCAAAGTGACTATTCAGCCTTGAACCCAATCGAAGGTCGGCTTGCTAGCTTTGCCAATCAGTGGCAAAACACAACCACTGAAGCCTGGGCCTTACAAACTGCCTCTAGGTCTCACCCTAGAGTTCAATTTCAAACCTCCAAGGCGATTCATACAATGCTCAGTGGCCAAAAACTGCTCCAAGAGAGCTCTGATGGAGGCTGAAATTTGACATTTACTGACCATTCAGGCCATAGAACCAGTTCCACCTTTACATCAGGGTTCCAGCTTCTATTCGATCCTGTTCTTGGTGCAGAAGAAATTGGGAGGTAACAGAGCCATACTCAATTTTAAAAAGCTCAATGTGCATATAAAGTACAGATGCTTCAAGATGCAATCATTGCACAGCATCCTAGGTTGCATCAGGCAGGGAGATCTCCTAACATCAATCGATCTTCGGGAGGCCTACCTCCACATTCCTATCAGACCATCTCACAGGAGGTTCCTCCAATTCTGCTACACGGGGACCCACTTTCAATACAGGGCCCTGCCCTTCGGACTTTCTTCTGCTCCCCCAGACATTTACAAAACTACTGGATGTGGTGCCAGCGCACTTGCGAGCGACTCCCATCAGAATCCAATGTTACCTGGACAATATTTTGTTCCAGTCATCCACTCTTCAACAGGCAGACAGAGATCTCCCCCTTGCAGTACAAACTCTCCAGGATCACGGTTTTACCATGAACCTGGAGAAGAGCCATTTGCATCCATTCACCACTCTAGTTCATCTCGGTGCAAGGATCAACACTCAGTCATGTCAGGTATTCCTTTCTCAAGAGCGCCTCTCCAGCCTTCGAGCCATGGTACATCAGGTCAAGTCTCCCAAATGGATTCTGCTGGTGCTCCTATCCAAATTATTAGGCAAAATAATATTCTGCCTGGCGATTGTTCCCTGGGCAGGGTTACATTCTTGAGCCCTTCAATGGCTCCTCTTGCCAAGCCAGATAGCCAGCCTCAGCAATGCCAATACATGGATCACAGTTCCCCTGGGAGTCCTCAGATCCCTGGAGTGGTGGAACTCAACCACCCTGGAGAAGGGTTGCTTCTTCAAGGAACCCAATCATCTAGTTCTGACCACGGATGCCAGCCTCTTTGGCTGAGGAGCTCATCTGTGAGATCAGATGGCTCAAGGCCGTTGGTCCCCAAAGGACCTCCTAAATGACATCAACTGGCTGGAATTGAGGGCTGCATATTTGGCACTCCAACACTTCCAGAACAAATTGGAAGGTCAGCACGTGTTACTGCTGACGGACAACGTAATGACCAAGGCGCACATGAACCGTCAGGGGGGCACTCAATCCAGGGTCCTAATGCACGTGTCAGACTTGGAAGCATTATTAGGTGGCTTCCAAGCTGCCACTTTCTCAACTGTGGGAAAGTGGGAGGGGGGAAGTGGAAGAATGAGATATTAGCCATAATAGTATTATATAAGTGGTCGAAGGTCAGACCAAGTCTGCATCCGGAGAAGAAGTGGTGTCAAGAGGGAACATATGATGATTGGACCTCATGACCATTGGAGGAGGGAAGAGAAGAGTTTTGGGGAGTTTGATATACTGAGGGAAAACCCGGAACTTTCAGATTCGGGTTTTCCCAGGATGTGCCAGTTTACTTCTCCGAATGAAATGAACTTTTGAGACATGATCAAGAAGGAGTTTTCTTTTGGCAGAGGTTTTCTGGAACCCTGACACTGTGTTTATTGGCTACATAATCTGTGTTGTGCCTGACTTCCCCTACTTCCTTATCACCTGTTGGATTAGTGCATAGTGATATGGCACTCACTATTAAATGCTTCGTTTTGCTTCACAGCAAGTTTGATATTCTTACCCATACAGACATCTATGTTACATGCATTGATAACCCTATTAATTTTAGAACACTGGGGACAGGAATGTTCTGTATCAATTAATTCTCTGTCCCCACTGTTTAGTTTAAATCTTTATCAAGAAAGTATGTGAATTTTTTTACAGCATCCCATGGCAAAGTACGTGTTGGCGGCGGTCTTTCTTTCATCGCCAGCCCCGCGATTTTGTGTAGCCGGGAAACAGTGACAATCAGCTGTTTTCATGGCTTAAAACCTTCGCCTCAGGCGAAGATGACATTTTGTGCATATATTTATCTACATGCAAGTGTTTGTATGTATGTTTTTTTGTGTATGTTTTTACATGCACAATAGATTCTACAACAAACAGTTATGATACCAAAACTGTCCTTATGTAAAAAGTGTCAATATGTAATTTTGACAATCTGGGTCAAAAGTTACATTTTCACATTGTTAAGTGTTTCTGCCATTTTGACATACAGTTTGGGCTAACTCCAAAGGGAAAGCACAGATCTAAATATTAAGTGAGCGTTTGGCTTTCCATACCCTGACAATCATAAATCGTTGTTTCTTTTCAAAATCAGAACTCTGTGTCAAAAGATCCACATATCCACACTGAGTTAAGTCTTTCTGCCATTTTGAGATACAGCTTGGGCTAACTCCAGAGGGAAAGCTCAGATCTGAAAATTAAGTGAGTTTTTGGCTTTCCACACCCTGACATTCATAAATACGTCTTTCTTTTCAAAATCTGAACTCTGTGTCAAAGGTTGCATTTTCACACTGTTGAGTGTTTCTGCCATTTTGAGTTATAGCTTGGGCTAACTCCTCAAGGAAAGCTCAGATCTGAAATTTAAGTGAGTTTTTGGCTTTCCACACCCTGACAATCATAAATACGTCTTTCTTTTTAAAATCGGTACTCTGTTTCAAAAGTTACATTTTCACACTGAGTTAACTCTTTCTCACATTTGAAGATAGAGCTTGTGCTAACTCCACAGGGAAAGCTCAGATCTAAATATAAATGAGTTTTTGGCTTTCCACACCCTGACAATCATAAATACGTCTGTTTTTAAAATCAGTACTCTGTGTCAAAAGTTACATTTCCACACTGAGTTAAGCCTTTCTGCCATTTTGAGATACAGCTTGGGCTAACGCCTCAGGGAAAGCTCAGATCTGAAAATTAAGTGAGTTTTTGGCTTTCCACACCCTGACAATCATAAATACGTCTTTCTTTTCAAAATCGGAACTCTGTGTCAAAAGTTACATTTTCACACTGAGTTCAGTCTTCCTGCCATTTTGAGATACACCTTGGGCTAACTGCTAAGAGAAAGCTCAGATCTGAAAATGGTGTGAGTTTTTGGCTTTCCACACCTTGACAAACATAAAGAGGTGTTTCTTTTCAAAATCCGAGGTCGGTGTCAAAAGTGAAATTTTCTGGTTGAATTGAGTCTTTCTGCCATTTCAGAGATAGAGCTTTGCTGCAACCTCAATGAAAGCTCAGATATGAAAATAGGGTGAGTTATCGGCTTTCAGACCCTGACAAACCTGAATATGTGTTTCTTTTCAAAATCCAAGCTCTGTGTCAAAAATGAAGTTCCTGGCTGTGTTGATTCTTTCTGCCATTTCAGAAATACAGCTTGGATAACTCCTCAGGAAAGCTCAGATCTGAACATGGAGTGAGTTTTCGGCTTTCAGACCCTGACAAAGCTGAATATGTGTTTCTTTTGAAAATGTGAGCTCTGTGTCAAAAGTGAAGTTTTCTGGCTGAATTGAGTTTTTACGCCATTTCAGAGATACAGCTTGGCTAAAATGTCAACGAAAGCTCCGATCTGAAAATGGAATGAGTTTTCGGCTTTCCAGACTGTGACAAACCTGAATATGTGTTTGTTTTCAAAATGCGAGCTGTGTGTCAAAAGTGAAGTTCTTTGGCTGAATTCACTCTTTCCGCCATTTCAGAGATACAGCTTTGGCTAACTACTTAGGGAGAGCTTAGATCTGAAAATGAAGTGAGTTTTCGGCTTTGCAGACTGTGACAAACCTGAATATGTGTTTGTTTTCAAAATCCATGCTCTCTGTCAAAAGTGAAGTTTTCTGGCTGAATTGAGTCTTCCCTCCAATTTAGAGATTCAGCTTTGCTAAAACCTCAACGAAAGCTCAGATCTGAACATGGAGTGAGTTTTTGGCTTTCAGATCCTGACATCCTGAATATGTGTTTGTTTTCAAAATCCAAGTTCTGTGTCAAAAGTGAAGTTTTCTGGCTGAATTCACTTTCCACCATTTCAGAGATACAGCTTGGGCTAAGTACTCAGGAAAGCTCAGATCTGAAAATGGAGTGAGTTTCTGGCTATCCAGACCCTGACAAATATAAATAGGTGTTTCCTTTCAAAATCCAAGCTCTTTGCCAAAAGTTACGTTTTCTGGCTGGATTGAGTCTTTCCGCCATTTCAGAGATAGAGCTTGGCTAACTCCTCAGGGAAAGCTCAGATCCGAGAAACCTGAATATGTGTTTCTTTTCAAAATGTGAGCTCTGTGTCAAAAGTGAAGTTCTCTGGCTGAATTCACTCTTTCCACCATTTCAGAGATACAGCTTGGCTAACTCCTAAGGGAAAGCTCGGATCCGAAAATGAAGTGAGTTTTCGGCTTTCCCGACCCTGACAAAGGTGAATATGTGTTGGTTTTCAAAATCTGTGCTCTGTGTCAAAAGTTGAGTCTCCATGAGGAGATGGTCCCAGGAGGCCCTTATGGAAAATTACAAAGATGGCCTGAATCTTTGGGGCTTCTATAAGGCTTTGGGGCATCTATAAGGCTTGCTGCTCCCAGGGGGCCCCTCAAGACCTACAACATTGGTACGTGCTGGCAGCTGACATGGTAATAGACCTGGCCAGAGATTACTACCAGTGGGGACCAAATGTGGAACAGGCCCTCCTCCTCCCCACCGAAACAAGGCACTTGAGGCCCAAAAGTGGGGTTGGCCCTAAAGCCCAAGTCTTCCCCTTGCTTCAGATGTGGGAAGGCGGGGCACCAGGCTGCAGAATGCTTCTCCAAGCTAAGCTCCAAGGCGACCCCTGCCGGTGGTAAGAAAGCCAACAAGTCCCCACCCAGGAATCACAAAATAGCCCTGAAAGGGGTGGATGTTGTTGAGTTCGCTGCCCCAAACCTGGGAGAGTTGGGAACTCCAACCAATGCTGATGACAGCGAAACCGAAACTGACACCGACGATGACCCCCTGGTAAGTCAGCATGGAGGGGCCCATGACCATTCCAGTAGAACTGAGAGTGCCTTCATCAGGTGCCCAGGGGAAGATGTTAGCCCTTTTTGATTCCTGATGTACTAGGTGTGTCATCAGCCCAGAAGTGGTGGAAAAATTGGGACTGAGATTATAATCAATGAAAGTGCCCATCACCTTTTGCCAGTTGGATGGGTCAGTAGCTGCGGAGGCCCCAGCTCACTTTGTGACTGAACAGATTGAGATGAGGATGGGGGGCACCGAGAGATCTTGAGGTTTCCTTGAATGGAATGACTCCTCTTGCTTGGCCTGCCTTGGCTCCAGAAATGGAACCCACAGGTGAATTGGAGAAAAGGGTGGCTGCGGATTTGCTCTGCCCACCCAGAGATGGAAGAGGATGACCCGTTGAGCATGGACGAGGCTGATGAAATGGCAGCGGTAGCGAGCGAGAGCAATGCAGGGGAGGAAAAAATCCCGAAAGAATATTGGGACCTGAGGGAGGTTTTCAGCGAGAAGGCATCCGATGTGCTCCCGCCTCATAGGCCCATGGACTGTAGCATAGAGATCCTCCCAGGGGTGAAATTCCCTAAACCAAAGATCTTCACCATGATCCCTCATGAACTGAAGGAACTGAGGAACTTTATTGATAAAAACTTGGAACAGGGCTTCATCCAACCCGCAAGGCCTCGAGTGGTCGCCCCGGTTTTATTTCGGGAAAAGAAGGATGGCTCTCTTCACTTGTGTGTTGACTATAAAAATTTAAATGTCATTTGCATAGAAAATGTCTACCCCTGCCCCTCATGAAGGACATGCTAGCCCACCTGGCCAGGGGGAAGATTTCCACTAAGCTGGACTTGTGAGAGGCTTATTACAGAGTCCAAATTAAGGAAGGGGACGAATGGAAAACTGCCTTTAACTGTCCCCTGGGTTGCTTCCAATTTAGGATGCTCCCCTTTGGGCTCCAAGGGACCCCAGAAGTGTTCATGCAGTTGATCAATGAAGTTTTACATGAGCATCTCTATAAGGAAGTTCTGGTCTACCTTGATGACATTCTTATCTACACGGAGACCATGGAAGAACATGTGAAGTTACTGCGATCAGTTCTGAAAAAACTCCGTGCAGCCGAGCTGTATGCTAATTTGTCAAAATGCAAATTTCATCAAAGCAAAATTGACTATTTGGGGTACCACATCTCCAATGAGAGGATAGAAATGGATCTGAAAAAGGTCTGAGCAGTTCTGGAGTGGGCGCCTCCATGCACCCGGAAACAGCTACAAACTTTCTTGGGGTTCACTAACTTTTATCAACAGTTTATCCCATCATTTGCTCAAATTGTGCTACTCATTACCAATCTGCTGAAAACAAAAGGAGAGGGTAAGCCTAAACCTAGTAGGCCCCTCGATATTAAGTCTTATTGTCTCTGATAGATTTCCGTATTGTTAGCCATTTGTAGAATTTCGACCAGATTTCATGGTATATAGAATTCTTTTTGTCCTTAAATTCCAAACTTAAACAATCCATTTCTGTGCAGGCATAAATCTTTCGAATTACTTTGGCTTCTGTTGGTATATCTGTTAATTTCCAATTCTGCGCGAACGAGATTCTGGCCGCCGTAAGGATATGTAATAATAAATATTTTGTGCTCTTACCATAATTATTTTTAATTATCCCTAAAAGGAAAAGTTCAGGTCTTACCTCTATTTGGATCGCCAATATTTCTTCCAGCCAAATTTTGATCATGTTCCAGAAAATTTTTGCTTTAGGGCATTCCCACCACATGTGATAATAAGTACCGATAAATTTACCACAATTCCAGCAAGATGTTGAATTGGATCTATTAATTTTGGCTAATTTGGTTGGTGGGAAATGCCACCTATAAAACATCTTATAGAGATTTTCTTTATACTTTATACTGCCAGGGTCAATTTAATGTTCGTTTCCCATAGGTTGAACCAATCGTCCAACTCTATGTTGTAGCCAAACTATCTGCTCCAGACCATCATAGTGTCTTTTACCTGTTCTTCCAACATATCTTGTTCCAGTAAAAAATGGTAGAATTTTCTGATCTCCTTATCTCCCGTCTCTGTTAACATTTTATCAAATTCTGGTATACCAATTTGAATGCCATTCTTTTTTTTATCACTTGCCAATTTGGATTGAATTTGTAGTATTCCCACCATTCTAAGTTTATACCTTCTTCCTTCAAAAGATTCCTTGATTTAAGATCACCCTTGTCATCTAATCGGTCTGCGTATGTAATTATATCCCCTGATTTTTTAAAATTTGGATGTGTGATCATTTCCAGAGGGGCCACCCATCTTGGTATTTGCAAATATATTTTCTTTTTAGTGTATTGCCAAGTCTTTAGTAATGCCCTTCTAACAAAGTGTTGCTGAAAATACTAGCTTTTTTTTTGTTTCTCATCCCAAAGGAACGTATGCCATCCCATAGGAAGGTCATGACCTTCTAGTATCAGCACTCTTTAATTTCTCAGATTAATCCAATCCTTAATCCAGACTAAGGAGGCCGCTTGTCTGTACTTTTGTCAATCTGGAAGTCCAAAACTGCCTCTTTCTCTCGCATCTTGCACTAGTTTAAATTTAATTCTTGGCTTTCTGCCCTGCCAAATAAATTTAGCAATCATTTTGTTCAGATTAATAAAAAAAGATTTATGCAGTTCAATTGGAATAGTTTGAAATAAAAATAAAAATTTAGGAAGAATATTCATTTTTATAGTAGCAATTCTACCCATGAGGGATAGTTGCAATTTAGATCAAGTTTCCAAATCTTTATTAGTTCTATCTACTAATTTGTCATAGTTATTTTTTTTTAGGGATGAGCATCAATTTGTCAAATCAATTCCTAAATATCTCGGGTTTTTTACTAATTCTCATGCCCAATTTTTGCTTCCAGATCTTTTTTGGAGATATCTGTCATATTTTTGGTCAGTATTGTTGTTTTTTCTCTATTAATTTTTATACCAGCCACCTCTTCGAACGATTCCAGTATTTCCAACAATCTTATGCCCGAATTAATCAGGTCTTCTAGAATGAAAACCAAATCGTCTGCATACGCTTGAAGTTTGTAAACTTATTTCTTTATTTTGAATCCTTTAACTTGGTCATCTGCCCTTACAATTATATTCAATGCTTCTAATGATAATATGAAAAGTAACGGAGAAAGTGGGCATCCCTGTCTTGTTCCTTTTTCAATCATAAATTTGGATGTAGTATTCCCATTAACTATAATTCTTGCATCCTGTTTAGAGTAGATGGTTTGATAATTCTAATAAATTTATCGCCGAATTCCATAGATTGTATTTGACCTAGGATAAAATCCCAATTTACATTGTCAAAAACTTTTTGTGCGTCTAAAAATACTAATGCCAATTGTTCCTCATTGTGTGATTTGTAGTATTCCAAAACATTTAGAATGGTCCGGGTATTATTCCTAATATGTCTCCCTGGCAGAAACCTGTTTTGGTCTGCATATATAAAATAATTTAAAAATCTTTTCAACCTATTGGCCATGACCGACATGAAAATTTTATAATCTGAATTAAGTAGAGATATCAGCCTATAGTTGTTAATTGAAGACTTTTCTGCATTACTTTTGAGAATTAAAGAAATATTGGCTTCCCTCCAAGAGGGTGGACATTTTGCTTCATTCAGTACTCCATTGGAAACAAACAACAGTAGTGGACCTAATAATTCCTGATTGTTTTTGTATAATTCAACGGGAATACTGTCCGGACCTGATGCCTTGTTACCTTTCTGTTTTTGGATTGCCTCAATTAGTTCCAAATAAGTTATATCCTTGTTTAAGAGCTCCTTGCATTCTTCTGGGACCTTTGGTAGATTTACTTTTCTTAAATAGGTAAGAATTTTTCCCATATCTGATATCTCATTTCTTGCATATAGAGTTTTATAAAAATTATATGCAATCTCCTCTATCTCTTCTCTTTGGTATTTAAGATTACCCTTCTCATCTCGCAAATTAGTTATCCATCTGCTCTCTTGTTGTTTGCGCAGTTTAAAAGCCAACCATCTACCTGGTTTGTTGGCATTTTCAAAAAAAAATTGTTTCGTCTTTTTAATTTGTTGGGCCAGGTCTGTTTTCTGTAGTGTATTTAATTTATGTCTAATGTCTAATGTCTAATTCTTGCTTTGTTCTTTGGAACTGTGTACCTATTTGAAGTGCTATTTCTAACCTTTTAATTTCTTCTTCCAGACTGTTCATTTGCTGTTTTTTTGTTTGTATTCTCCAGCCATATTTGAAATAGCTATTCCTCTTATAGCTGCTTTAGTTGTTTCCCATAAATTTTGAAGGCTAGTCTCCTCCATCTTGTTGTCCTCGAGAAATAAATGTAATTCTTTTTCCAGCTTTACTTTAAACTTTTCATGATTTAGAATCGCCTTTTTAAAGGTCCACCTTCTCGTAGTTTTTTGCCCCTTCCAACTAATTTCTATCGGGTTATGATCTGCCCAATTGTTAAATCCAATATTAATCTCTTGAATCTCCATATCCAAATCAACAGATACCCAGGCCATATCAATCTGTGACCAAGTTTTATGTCTACCCGAATAGAATGTATACTGTTTGCTGTCTGAATGCCTCTCTCTCCAGGAGTCTTTCAGGCCAAATTCTTTGATCATTTCAAGGAAGGGTTTAGGCAAAGTGTCTCTAATACCTTTCCTATTTATCTGACTTTTATGGTCTAAGTTCCTATCCACTATAACATTAAAGTCACCCACAATGCAATAGTTGTCATATTCCAATTTGGCAATCCTTTCATAAAGTTTTTTTAAAAATTTAGATTGACTAATATTTGGGGCATAAACCCCTACTAATAGAGGGCTTTTTTGTGTGTATATTCAATTCCAGCATCAAAATTCTCCATCATCTTTATCAAACAAACAAACAAAAATGAAATAGATGATTATTCACTGTACTCTCACTCAAGGAAAAGAAAATAATCAGTATAAGTTCATCAGGGTGATTGCTCTTAATGATTTCCACATTTTCCATTGTAGAATATCATTTATGTTCACACTAAAGCTAAGCATTTTGGAAAATAAACTTGTCTGAAGGACATATTTATTCTTCACTTCAGCTATTGCATGAACCAGTTTTAAAGAAGCCAACTTATGTAGGTGGAAGGTTTAGAGGACACATTTTTATGTTGTGTTGTAAATAAGGTGTGCAGTTTAGATTGCACATTTGGTGTTGCCATCATGACTTTTTTAATCATCTTCCCATGGATACCTCTGACTATGGATGAACTATTGACTATGAACTAAAAAAAACAAGAAGACTGTAAGATTTTGCACGTCACCTTAATTTAAATGAAAAATTGTCATTTTTTTTTAATCTTAAGAAAAATCTATCTTCTTAAGATACCTCTGTGTACTTAAATCTACACTGCTTTAGGTTCATAAATTTGTTATTCAACAGTATAGGAACAGGGAATGGATGAGCTCAAGGCAGTTTTTAAAAAAGAGAACGATAGGATAAGAGAAGACATTGTGTTTGCATTTCAGTGTTTAAAACAAAATATTGATGATTTGGATGAGCAGATGGAAGATGTTAAAAATGCTAACCTAGATCTTGAAGCAAAAATGAAAGGTAATGAGGAAAAGATTGAAAAACATGAGGAGCAGTTCTTAATTGGACAATTTAAAGAAATGGAACATGCAATTAGAATTAGGGGCCTACGTGAAGATAAAAATATGGATTTAGAAGAAGCCGGTGCAGAAGCCCTAGCAAAAGGTATTGGATGGGAGAAAGAAGATGTGATGAAAAAAATTGAAAAAAATTATCGTGCTAATTCAAGGGAAGCCAGAGAAAGACAATTGCCAAGAGATGTGGTGATATACTTTAAAGGGAAAAGATTGAGAAACTACATTATACAAGCTTTCTACACAAAGAGATTTCAAGTGTATGGTCAGGATGTTACAATTTTGAAGGAGATCCCTCCAAAAATACTGAGAATGAGAAAGGAGTATGCATTCTTGATTGAAGAATTTAGAAAAAGGTAGCTACAATTTAGATGGGATATCCCAATTGGAATTATTTTAATCTATAAAGGGAAAAGATATAATCTTAATACAGTATGGAAAGCAAAATATTTTTACATTACTGTATTGCAAGCTGGATTTACAATACCTGAAGGAGAGAAAGAAGAATCACAACAAAAAGTAAAAGAGTCTCAAATTCAAGATGAAGGACTGCTTCTGCTTAACAGAAGAAATGCTGCAAAAAGCTTCATGTACCGACCAATCATTGACACTACTAGAACCTATGGAGCAAAGCGACAACTAAGAGAATGGAACAGAAGCAGACGATACAGCAGGGAAAAGAAGAAGATTCAAGAAATAATCAATCTGAAGCAGTGGGAGGAGCGAGACCAAAAATAAAGAGGCAAGATATGGATTTGGCGTTCCAAAGGCTTCAAGGCCGTAAAGATGGCAACTAAATTTTTGACATGGAATGTTAATGGATTAAATTCACCTCAAAAAAGGAGGAAAATATTTCACTATTTGAAACAAGTTAAAAATTACAGTTTGCCTGCAAGAGACTCATATTAAAATAACAGATCAGAAGTACTTAATAAATCATAGATTGGGTACACATTTTGTCGCATCCTCTCCAGATAAGAAGAATGGAATTGTTATATATATATATAAGACAGAATTTGACAGCAAAATTAATTGAAGCGGATGTTCAAGGAACTGTTAAACTTTTATTAGAAGGGAAGAAAGTTCTTCTAACTGGAGTGTATGCACCCAACCAGCAACAAGAAAAATTTTATAAACTTCTGCATAGTAAAATTATACAATTGGATTATAAATCATGCATAATGATGGGAGACTGGAATGGAATATTGGATACCCAGAGAGATAAAAAGGGGACATCTCAGACTGTGCATAATAGAGCTAAACTGCCTAAATCTTTTTTTGATTTATCTTTGTGAGCCGCCCTGGGTCCTTCGGGAGAAGGGCGGCATACAAGTTTAATAAAATAAATAAATAAATATGATGGATGACATGGAGTTTAGGGATATTTGGAGAGAGCGGCATCAAGAAGAGATTTTACTTTTTTCTCAAATAGACACCAATCTTTTTCTAGAATTGATTTTATTTTGATAACTAATGATTTCTTTTTCAGGGTGAAGAATGTTAAAATTTGTGCGAGATCGTTGACAGATCATAGCCGTTTGGATGGAATTGAATAGGGGTAATGGTGAAAGGAGAACATGGCGTTTAAATGAGAACTTATTCAGATATGATGTACAAGAATGTAAGAAACAGATTAAATTTTTTTTTGATACGAATATGTATAAAGGCACATCAATAGAAATGGTATGGGATGCGAGCAAAGCTTATATGAGAGGTACTTTGATTTATTTGAATAATAAGCACAGGTACAAACAAGCACAAAAGAGAAAAGAGTTAGAAGAAGAAATAAAGTTAAAGGAAAAAGAGCTTATT
>JANHFM010276310.1:0-15150 GCA_032468115.1 Grayia smithii
GTCCTCAAACTTGAGTTTGAGCAACAGCTGAGTTGCCTGATTGTCAGAGACTTTCTTTTTACTTTTAAAAGCATTTTCTTTTACAGCCTATTCTGCCAAAGAAGGACTACGGGGGACTTGATAGCAGTGTTCCAATATTTCAGGGGCTGCCACAAATAAGAGAGGATCAACGTATTCTGCAAAGCACCTCAAAACTGGACAAGAAGCAATGGGTGGAAACTAATCAAGGAGAGAAGCAACTTAGAAGTAAGGAGAAGTTTTCTGACAGCTAGAACAATTAACCAACTTGCCTCCAGAAGTTGTAAATGCTCCAATACTGGAAGTTTTTAAGAAGATATTAGTATGAGAAATTAGACAATTAGTTAAATGTTATTATAAGCAAAAGAGTTTTGTAACCAACTGACTCACTGTATGTAATTATGAGGGAGGATGGAATTTGTTAAGGTAATTCCCCGTTGGGAGAATGAGTGAGTGCAGAGAAGCTTAGTGAGAATTGTGATGGATAACACAATCCAATAAACAGATACACTGAGTAGTAAAAAGGTTTTTAATTCCAGCAATACTTAAAGCAAAGTCCAGCAAAACAGTCCTAGGTCATACACAAGCAAATCAGTCTTTGTTCTTACCAGTACCTACAGATCAAACATGGACAGCTATATACAGCGAGCAAGCAAGAGTATTTTACAGTAATGGAGCAAATAGAGAGAGCAAACCAGCAGTAATACGTTTATCCTCTTTCCCGATTATATAGTCATCTCCCCTAAAGGTGACTGCAAAACCAATCTTTACCAATGCCCTTACTGATAACAAATTGAATTTCAGTTTGGGTATGTATAACATGGGTACATGTTCATTAACACATGGACAATATGCATTACCTTCTCCAGAAGCTTTCATCCTCCAGACATTTGCTAAAGCTACATGCTGGTTACTTTTGGATATTTTAACAAATTTTTTTTTATCCCTAGTAATGCACTGTGATGCTCCACTATCAACTACCCATATATTATGGTTTACAGTTGACTTGTCGGACACAGTTAAATTAACAGCCCCTTTAGCTTTCCTATCACTAGTATTCTGCTTCTTACCCTTCTTACAGAATCTAGCAATATGTCCCTTAGCCCCACAATAATAACATTTCTTAACTGTATAAGCAGTTACATCCTCTTCTTGTGGTTGTTTCTCTCTCAGTTGGTCTCTATCTTGCCTTCTTCTTGCCTCTTCTAATAAGTGACCAGTTATGTCAGTCAATGTTAGTTCATTTTTGGTTAGAACTTCGAGCATGATGCAGACCTGATGCAGCTCTGAAAAAATCAGTTCTTTTTGTGTAGCTCTTGAAAAATTCTCTCCATACAGGTCAAATGGGTTAACATATTTCCACCTTTTATCAGATGTGTTCTAAATAGTTTACATGTAAGATGTATATGTGCACCTACACTATCATGAACATAAAGTCTCTTCAATTTCTCCCAACACTAAGCAGCAGACTCTTCTCCACAAATATGGACCAGCTGCTGGTCACTCAGTGTTAGTCCAATTACACAAAGAACTCGTTCATTGTTCCTTTCATAAACAGCAATCGTCTTGGCATTGTCTTCATCATCTGATCCAAGTCTTTTAAGTCCGGTGGATTATTTACTACAGTCCATAACACTTCCCTACGTAGAAGTAGACTGCACTTTGTAGACCAGGAAACATAGTTGGTTTCATTCAACCGGGTTATCAGTAACAAACTCGTTGACTGTTCCATCTTCACCAGAATGTTAAACTATACTGAACAACTCTCTATATACAGTACTGTGTATTCACACTAACTCTCAGTTCTCTGGGACTCCTGGGCCCATAACCAGTGTTAAGGTAATTCCCCATTGGGAGAATGAGTGAGCGCAGAGAAGCTTAGTGAGAATTGTGATGGATAACACAATCCAAAAAACAGATACACTGAGTACTAAAAAGGTTTTTACTTCCAGCAATACTTAAATCAAAGGCCAGCAAAACAGTCCTAGGTCATACACAAGCAAATCAGTCTTTGTTCTTACCAGTATCTACACATCAAACATGGACAGCTATACACAGAGAGCAAGCAAGAGTATTTTACAGTAACGGAGCAAATAGAGAGAGCAAACCAAGTTTCTGGCTCCCTCTTATGGCCGTTTGAGAAAACTCAGCCAATTACAACTCAGCATACTCTTAAAGATACATCATTACAATATCATCCAGGCTTATATATATTGCCTAACCAACTAGTTAGGTGATTCTAATTCCTGACAGAGTTTTTTTTTAATGTTTTGTTTGTTTAAAAAAATAAATAAAAAATAAAAAAAGAGAAGAGATTAGATTAGATAACCATTTGTCTGAAGTGGTGTAGGGTTTACTGCCTTGGCAGGAAGTTGGACTAGAAGACCTCCAAGGTCCCTTCCAACTCTGTCATTATATATTCTATACTAAATAAGTTAAATCTTGCATACCTGAATTCTATAATACCTCATTTTTATATGCGGATCATTTCTATCATATTTGCTCCTGTACAATTTAAAGCGTGATAGTTTCTCAAGGTTTTCACACCACCACCAGTAAAGTAGACACAAGAGCAGCATATTCCACATTTCGTAAGTGCTACGTTTTGACGTTACAACATCTCAACACAATTACAGAATCAAGACTAGGCTGAGAGACAGATCATCCAAAGAACGGAGTTCATTTCAAGGTTGACAAAAACAGACTTTCAAATTATTTCAGAGCAATACTCACCATCAGCCACTGTTAGACCATCTTGGCTTTTTTTTTTAAAAAGTTCATCAATCTTGACACAAACCCTAATAGTTTTGTCCAAAAGTCCTTCTTCACAAAATCTTGGCTACGGCCCTATGAATGTCCTTGTTTCGCAGAGTATAAATGATAGAGTTGAGCAGAGGAGTGATCACAACATAGAAGACTGCAATTTGTTTATCGCGATTCGGTGCTGAATCAGTCTTTGGAAGCAGATACATGCAGATGGAAGGGCCATAAAACAAGGACACCACAAGGAGATGGGAGACACAGGTAGAGAAAGCCTTGTACCTCCCCACCTGTGATTTCATTTGTGACACAGAATGAAAAATAAATCCATAGGAGGTCAATATGAAAGAAAGAGGACCCAGAAGGACACATGAGGCTATTCCAAAAATGATGTCCTCAATAATACTTTTATTGCCACATGCAAGTTTCAACACCACTGGCAACTCACATATGAAGTGATTGATCTGATTGGGACCACAATAATTTTGGCAAACAATGCAGACAATACAAATCAGACAGATCAGAGGAGCTATGATCCAGCATGCTAAAGTAAACTCCAATTGACAGTGCTTGCCCATGAGGACAGGGTAAAGTAAAGGGCGGCAGATGGCCAGGTAGCGATCATAGGCCATGACACTCAACAGGAGAATCTCAACAGCAGCTGTGGCAGAGGCAATGTACATCTGGATCATACAGAGTGTGAAAGAAATGGTTCCATCGTCAGCCAGTAGCTGAGTCAACATGAGTGGCATGGTGCTGGTAACATAACAGATATCTACCCCTGCAAGTTGGGAAAGAAAATAATACATGGGTGTGTGGAGTTTTACATCACCCTGCACCAATATCATGATCAACAGGTTCCCCAAAACCGTAAGCAAGTAGATGATAAGAATGACTCCAAAGAGGAGAAGCTGGATTTTTCTGTGGCTGGTGAGTCCCAGCAAGATGAATTCCTTGACAGAGGTGAAGTTCTCAGCTTCTGTCATGGCCTCCTCCCTGAGGAGAAGGAAAAAGAATGAGGGAACATCAGACTGACTGTCATTTTTTAAAATATGGAATTACAAATATAGCTATGACAACCAAAACCCATTTTCATGTCAGGAGTTATTCCAGGAAATCATATTATTGACATTTGAAGATAAGGGTGCTTTGATGAAGGTTATATCAAAATTAACATAAGGTAAAAAATATTCTTAGTCTTGTTTCTTCTTATCAGTTTCCCTATGTTTGAAATAAGAAAATTTGTTCTAGATATCATTTTAATAAGAATTTAGAGAACCTCAATAACTTATTTGGGTGAAATCTATTTTTTTTTTTTTGCCAGCTTTTATATGGGAGGGGGGAGATTCTTTTCAAAAATCGAAATATTTCATCTCATGTTAAGATTTTGTGCAGTTACTGTAGTCCTGGAGAATAACAAAGTGAGCAAAACAGAAACAATTGACTTTGATTAATTAATTACCTTTAGCCATTGACTTAAATTAGACTTTATGAACTTTTGCAGGCATGGTAGTAATATATTCAGTTATTTGTTCTATAGCACTGCAGACTAAAAACATTGCAAATGTTTAGTACAATTACATAATTTGACAAAAATTACCACCAGAGCTTCAAAAACTGCATTTTCCCAACTGGAAAATATATGTAAGGCACTTCTATTCATGATTTGCAACTCATGGATGGCCACCAACATAAGGAAATATATCGGTAGATGTGAATATCTTGGATGATTTTAGGTCAAGATTACTTGAATAGAAATCTCAAATATTGTGTATGTTTCAAATAATGGTTTAAGAAACTATACTTGTGAGAAACTATACTTGAGGGAATTATTTGTTTAGCACAGAAGTCAGCTCTTTCAACATAGCTAGTATTGCATCTATAGAATTACTTCCAGTTGGACCCTTGTAGAGTGCATAGTAATGTTGGTTTAACTCAGCCAATGAGTCTGGGTGGGTGGGTTTTTAATAAAAAAAACCATATGATCCAAAAATAGAATTCATGAAACTTAAATTCAAAACAATATTTCTGTAATATTCCAACACCATTCAAATTTCACACTCTTTTGCATGGTTTATAATACATCAGTTACAATTCCACCCTTTGATTCAGCTTCAGAGTTGACAATCACTTAATTTTTTGTACCCCAAATGTCAAAAGTGGTTAACAGGCTAACCAACTATCATTGACCCTTGACAAAATTATAGAACTAATGTCAGTCTGTGAACCAGGAGTGAAATCTAAATTCTTTTTACTACCGGTTCTGTGGGCATGGCTTGGTGAGCATGGCAGGGAAAGGATATTGCAAAATCCCCATTCCCTCCCCACTCCTGGGGAAGGATATTGTAAAATCTCCATTTCCACCCCACTCTGGGCCAGCCAGAGTACAGAACAGACTTTAATAACTATCATCATTCAAACTCAAAGTCAACTTATTTTCTTCAGTTACCGAAGTACTGGCAGGCCAACTGAAACAATATTAATTAATTGCAATGAAAACAAAGAAAAATCCAAGGAATTTCTTACCATTAGGTACATGTGCAAAAATTGCCCTCACTTGTTAAACTTCAAATATTTTCTTACACTGGAAAACATTTATAACATAATTCTATTCTTGGTTTAATACTTATGTGTGGAAATCAAAATAAAGAAATATGACTGGAAATTTCTTCAATGTGTCTCTTTCAAAATTGCTTGAATAATAATCTCAAATATGCCTTACATTTACAGTAACAAGTTAAGAACAAATACTTGCTAAAAGAAATGTCCTTTACAGTCTTTCAAAAGGAAATAAAATAAAATGCCTCTATTGCATCATTGATTATTATTTGAATTTAGGAAATAAGTTAGATCTTGCCCATATCAAGTTGATTTTTCACTAGTTACATGGACTATTCTTCAAAGAAAACAAATGTTATCTCAACGGACTCAAGCTGAGCCACAGGGGTTTGGAGTAGAAAACCTCCAAGGTCCCTTCCAACTCTATTATTCTATATCCTATGATTTTTGTTGTCAGATTATACAGAGATTTCCTGTCAGGGAAGAATCTTCCCAAAAGCAAACATCACAGAAACACTTAAAATGCATCAGCAATGTCTATTCTGAATTTGAATAAAGATGTTAGAACGTGTTAGGACATAATTATATTAAACTACACTGGTACTAATACACATTGATTTTCTGGGAGAACAAATATGATCTCATCAGATTCTGCACCTATATTACCTTCTTTGGACTAGGAAGCTAAGCAAAGTTCTTGGTTAGTTCCTGGATGACAGATGACTAAGGATTTCCAGAGCTGCAGTTTTTCTCCAATGGCAGATGAGAATTTTACTTTTCTTCCTTTCCAAGATCTTCCACATCCGTTAAGAAAGAGCGAAGCGTGTTAACCACTTTTATAAGTGCTCAGCAAGGTGGAAGATGATCCACCTGCTTTCTAGGAAAGCCAGGTCTTGTATACCTGTTCGAGAATTTGCAGGTATATCATGGGAGGACCTTCAAAAACTTTCACAGGAAGTGCCCCAGTAAAAAATGAAAGCATTGTATTAGAAGGAGCTCAGTAAGTTCATCAACACTAAGAACATCTCAATTCTCATGAGAGAATAATATACTCTCTGAAGATGTGTTGTCATTATGTAGAGTTTATGAGCACATACACATCACTAAGGGATTCTGTATATTATCATTGGGAACACCAGATTTTTGTTCCCTTCTCCTCAAAATCTCTCTTGAAATGAAATTGCTAAGAAGTGATGGATCCAATGAAATTGTTTTAGTAGTTCCTTTGGTCAATTCCCATAAATTTGTCCTCCTTTGTTGCTCTTCATCTTGACCTCTTGTGTATGTCCAAAATGAAAACCTTATTTGAATAGATTAACAGAAGTTACAACACTGAATCTCTACTGTTCCCTGTCTATGTCCATTATCAAAAAGAATAAAACAAAAAAAGATTAATATTCCCAGAACTTCTAACATTCAAGAATGATTTTAAAGGAAGTCTGATTATTAAAAGAAAAGGAATTTTGATGATTTTCCTAAGAAATATGTCATGGACATACCTTGTTTCCCCAGAAATACAACATGTCCTGAAAATAAACCCAAGCCTGATTTTTCGGGTGGGCGTAAATATATGCCCTCCCCCCGAATATAAGCCCTAGTAAAGGGATGGGCATGGACAGCACAGGAGGCAGCCTTTCCCTTCCTTTGTCAGCTAATGGCAGCAGGACCCCTTAATTATGACCCACAGATCAGCTGAGCTGATTGGGAGTTGCCTCTCTGTTCTATCTCTCCCCAGTGTTCTTGGCGCTCCCCTGCTTCCAATCCATTCATCCATCCCACTTGCCTACAAACATTCGCCCAACTGCAGAGGGGCAGGTGCAGCCACCCAGCATCTCTTGCCATGTAGTGCCCTCCCAGTGGACAACCACCACCCCTTCAATGAGCGCCACTCACTGACCGAGTGGTAGGAGGCTGATCAGGACAGCCGCCTGTTACTTTCCTTGTCTTCCAGAAGCCAGGGCAGAGAGTCTTCTCTCAGCGACCACTCTGGGAGTGTTCTTCCCACTCTATAGTTCCATCTCGATGTAGGGCTGCGGCTCCCTTCACCCTTTGATGCCTCTCTGCCCTGGCTGACAGAAGACATGGCAGCAGGCGGCTGGCCAGCCCAGCCTCTTCTGTACGTCCA
Source organism: Grayia smithii (assembly GCA_032468115.1). Classification (NCBI taxonomy): domain Eukaryota; kingdom Metazoa; phylum Chordata; class Lepidosauria; order Squamata; family Grayiidae; genus Grayia; species Grayia smithii. The sequence goes on from JANHFM010276310.1 coordinate 7,463, forward strand.
GCGGCTTCCAGCTGGGATTTATATCTTGCGGCTGCCCCATCCTCCACCCCACCTGCCACCCCCAAATTTTGTGCCACCACAAAATATGCATTTTACTGGAGACTGGCAGCTCTGTTGCGTCTCTCAGCTGGTCTGTGCAAGGAAACACCTTGCACGGTAAAGGAAAATGTCTCGCGAATTTGAGAAGTTTTTAATTGCTCGCACATGTGAGAAGTTTTTCTTTACCATGCAAGTTGTTTCCCTGTACAGACTGGCCGAGAGACGTGATGGAGCTGCCAGTCTCTGGTAAGACACGTGTCCTTCGCTCTGCCCCGCCTCACCCCACCCCATCTGCCATGCCCAAATTGAACCCCACCATGAGATGCTCTTCTTACCGGAGACTTGCAGCTCCATCATGTTCCTTGCTTTTGTGTCCAGGGAAACACATAAAAAAAATATTCTCGCGAGTTCAAGAAGTTTGATTGAACTTGCAAGAAGGGTTTTGTTTACGTGTTTCCCTGGACACAACGGTGAAGAATGTGACAGAACTGGAAAGGTAAAATGCACATCTTGCTTCTTGCCTGTCCCACCTGCCATCCCCAAATTGCCACCTCCAAACTGCATCCCTAAAGAGAGCGGGTGGCTAAGCAAGGGACAAGAGCCCTACCATGCCTGGGTGTTGTGGTCCACTAGCAGCCCACAGAGCTTGCAGCAAAGTGGATAGTGATGAGGCTGTGGAGGACCATGGGCCAGTCATGGACTCTGGGGAAGGACCAGATGTGGGTTCATTGTCAGAGGCAGAAACAGGGGCCAGGGCCATCTGGGAGTGATGCATGCACTCCAGAGCCTCCAGAGGCAGACAGCAGAGAGGCAGAGGAACAGGAGGAGCCTGTTCCTAGTGCACGCACAAGAGGAGCTGCCAGAAGGCAAGAGCAGCTAAAGCAAAAAGGATGACTTTGGAGTATGGCCAAGAGATTATTGGCCCCTCCCATAAGGCTTAAAAGACCAGCACCGGCTCTTGGACTCTTTGTCAGAAAACAACATTGATACTTTTACTTCTTGTCTTGCTGCATTTATTTCTCTCTTGTTCCTGAACTTTTGCCAAGAAAAGCCTTTGGCAGGGTACCAAAGTAGACAAAGGTCGATGGACTGTGTGAAGGATTTGTTTGGACTTAGTTTGGACTATGCTGAGAATGAGTTAACTCTCAGCTGTTTTAATAAATACTTTTGTTTTGAATTGATTGCAGCTGGTAATACAGACTGGGGCCTAGGTCACGACACCGGCGCGAAGAGATGGCAAGGGGAGCCATATCTCACTCCACATTTCTTGTTTCTCTCCTGTCCCACTTGCCAGCCCCCTTGAAAAAGAGATGGTGGGAAAGAGAACCAGCAAGGCAGCTGTTACCATTGGGGTGGGGCGAGATGTGTTGGGACATGAGACACGTGTCTTACCTTTCCAGCTCCATCGTGTTCCTACCTGTTGGGTCCAGGGAAACACACTGTAAAAGAAAATTTCTAGCGAGTTCAATCAAACACACGAGAAGTTTTCTTTTATAACGTGTTTCTCTGGACACAATGGCAAGGAACGCAATGGAGCTGGAAAGGTAAGATGCGCATCTCGCTTCTCACCCGCCCCACCTGCCACTCCCAAATTGCATCCCTAAAGGGGGCGGATGGCAAAACAAGGGGCAGGAGCCCTGCCACGCACCATGAGGTGGGGAGAAGAGATGGCAAAGGGAGCCACATCTCGCTCCATGCATCTCGCTTCTCCCCTGTCCCACCTCCCAGAAATGCCAGAAATGAGCCTTTGTGAGACTCGTCATGCCACCGCCGCTACCTCATGGAGCAGGACTCTGCAAGGCTTCTGCCATTGCACGCAGGAGTGGCACCACTACCGTGAGGTTCGACATACCGGAGAAACTGTGAGCGGCAGGATGCCAGCTGTAAGAGATCAGGAATCCAATGAAAATTGTTCTAGTCCCTTTGATCAATTCTCATAAATTGTTCCTGCTTTGTTGCTCTTCATCTTGACCTTGTGTGTATCTCCAAAATGAAACCCTTATATGAATAGATCAACAGAAGTTAAAATAATGAATACCTAACTTTCCCTGTCTATGTCCATATCGAAAACAAAGCAAATACGGGAAGAATTGCTACTATCAAAGCATATGTTCTTCCAAAACGGAACTTTTTATTCCAGACAGCCCTGGCAAAATTGGAAAAAAAAAATTGAGCTTAGATAAAATCGTTTCGAAATTTATTTGGCAGGGGAAAAAAACTCGAATAAAAAAAAATGTTGCAAGAGCATAAGTGTAGAGGAGGTATGGGGCTACCCAATTGGGAACTCTATAATCAGGCTTTGGCACCAATTTGGCTTAAAGATTGGGTAAATTTAAATAATAAACGTATTTAGCAATTGAAGGACACAATTTACAGCAAGGTTGGCATTCCTTTTTATGGTCCAAAAAAGAGATTAAATGTAACTATTTTAATAACCATTACATTAGAGGGACTTTAATAAAAATATGGGAAAAAAATAGAAAACAATCACATCTTTAAATTCCTAGATGGTTGGCTTCGTTGGAGGCGGTAACCTACCCGACTGTATATAATCCAGCTAAACATTTAACTTATGGTGACTTGATGGATGAAGTGGGCAATATTAGGACAATATCAGATTTAGCTCCTAAAGGATGGAAATTGGATTGGTGATCGTATTCCCAAATTTATTCTAAATTTAATAAAGACAAAAAGAGTTTGGAATTAACACTTGCAATCAACAAATTGATAAAATACTTCTGGGAACATCTACCAAATTTATATCTAAGACATATAACCTGTTACTTTATAACTATATTGGGGACGAAACAGTTAAAGACACGATGATTGCCTGGGGGAGAAATATAGGAAGAGTTATTCAGATGGAAGAATTGCAAACTATTTGGGAAACATCAATGAAAATGACACTATCAACCACTTATAAAGAAAATGTATTCAAAATGTTATATCATTGATATTTGGCCTCGGCCAGAATTGCCAGAATGTATACAAATACATCTGACAGATGCTGGAAGTGTGGATTGGTTAAGAGCACATTTTACCATCAATGGTGGACATGCCCACAAATGCAAAACTTTTGGAGGAAGATTAACAAATGGTTAAAAGAAATTATAGGTTTAGATATCCCATTTAAGCCTGAAATATTCTTGTTAGGTATTAAACACAAGGACATAAGGAAAAAAGATTGGTATCTACTTACTCATATAATTACAGCAGCTAGACTTGCTGTAGCCCAACATTGGAAAGATTCTAATTCTAATTGATTCTACCAATCAATTGATTATTTCTAAAATTTTAAACTGCACGGAAGCAGACAGATTATCCCTCATTTTAAAAGACAGGAAAGACACAACATTTTATGATTCTTGGGAAAGATGGTACGTATGGTACCAGAAGAGGATAGTATAACATCGGACATTTTAAGTTAGTAATTAAATTAAAACCGAGATCATTAAAAGCAGATGGAGATTTGTAAATAGTTAGATATAGGGTTTTTTTGTTTCTTTTTGTATTTCAAAATAATTGTAATCCTAATTAGAAGATATATGTTGGAATGAATTTAATTGACATAAGGAAGAGGGTTAGATAATACCTCTATTTATGTTACATGTTTGTCTTTTATGTGTTTTGTGTTTTTTTTCTATTTCTGTTTTATCTTTGTTTATACCAATAAAGAACTATTAAAAAAAAAAGACTTGCAAGGAAGTAACAGGCAGTAGGGAGAAAGCAGAGCTGCTTAATTCATTCCTTCTTCATGCATCAGTCTTCACACAAAAAGAAACTATAGCTCAACCTATCAAAAATACTGTGAAAGACAAACTAGGAATAAAAATTAAAATAAGAAAAAGAAAGGTAAGAAAACACCTATCTGACCTTGATGAACATGAATCACCAGGACCTAACAGAGTTCTGAAGGAGATGGCAGATGTTATTTCAGAACCATTGTACCATACCTTTCCAACATTTTTGGAGCACCAGGGAAGTACCTGAGGATTGGAAAAGGGCTGATGTGGCTTCCATCTTCAAGAGAAAAAAAAACAGACCCTGGAAACTACAGACCAATCAATCTAACATCAATACCTGGGAAGATCCTGGGAAAAAAATATGAAAAAATAGATCTGCGTACAACTAGAAACAAATAAAGTTATAACTAGTAGCCAGCACAGGTTTTTTAAAAACAGTTCATGCCAAACCAATTTTATTTCATTCTTTGATAAAGTGAGTAAATTAGTAATCCAGTGATAGAATAAATAATAAATAGACCACAAACTACTTCTTGGTAAGCTGGAAAAAAGTGGAATAGACAATATCACCACAAGATGAATTTGTAGCTGGCTGACAAATCATACTCAATGAGTAGTCCTTAATGTTACGACATCTGTATGAAGGGAAGTAAGCAGTGGGGTACCACAAGGTTCTGTATTAGGCCCAGTACTCTTCAATATCTTCATAAATGACTTAGATGAGGGAATAGAAGGAGAACTCATCAAATTTGCAGATAACACTAAGCTGGCAGAATAGCCAACACCCCAGAAGATAAGCTCAGAATCCAAAGAGATCTTGACAACAGATCTTGAGAACAATGGGCCCTATACAACAAAATGAAATTTAATGTCATTTTAATTTTAAAGTATTACATTTACATTTAGGCAGGAAAAATCAAAGGTATAAGTACAGCTTAGGCAAAACATGGCTCAAAAACAGTTACTGTGAGAGGGACCTTGGAATCCTAATGGATGATCACTTGAATATAAGTCTGCAGTGTGCAGCAGCAGTCAAAAAAGGATTTATACAATCCTGGGTTGTATAAACAGAGTCATAGAATCAAGATCATGTAAAGTATTAGTACTGATTTATAAAGCCTTAGTAAGACCACACTTGGAATACTGCAAGTGTTTTGGTCAGCACACTACAAAAAGATGTTGAGATTTTGGAAAAAATTCAGAGTAAAGCAACTAAGATGATCAAAGACCTGGAGACTAAACATATGAAGAACAGCTGCAGGATTTGGGTTTGGCTAGTTTTTAAAAAGGTGAATTAGGGGTGACATGATAGCAGTATTCTAATATTTGAGGGGTTGCCACAAAGAAGAGGGGATCAAATTATTTTCCAAAGCACCAGAGGGCAGGACAAAAAACAATGTTTAGAAACTAATCAAAGAGAGAAGCAATCTGGAATTAAAGAGAAACTTCCTAACAGTAAGGACAATTAATCAGTGGAACAGCTTACCTCCAGAAATTATGGTGCTTCATCACTGGAGGTTTTTAAGAAGAGACTGGACAATGACCTGTCTGAGATGGTATAGGCCTTGGACAGCACAATCTATGTAATGTTCATCTGTGAATTACAAAAGGCCATAGTGTTTGGATCTGCACATATACTACATTAATACATTACAACATCCTAGGTTCTTTGGAAGAACTTAATGTGTTTGAAAGCCAACATCAGCTAAAGAACTAGCAGTTGTGATTTCACATTGTTGAGAAGAGAAAACAATAATTACCTGCAAATTGAAGTAAACAGCTCTGACAAAAGAAAGCAAAGATGGTGCCAATAATAATAGGAGACTTGGGTGAAATCCCAAAATATCCATAGCACCATTTGAACACCATCGACATTTGCAAAATCTCCATCAGTCAATTGAAAAGACAGCTTTACTTATGGCTTACAACCTACAATAGATTTAGCACCATCAAATTACATCTTCCTAATCTAGGTCCTTGGGAAGGACTTGATAGGTGAATACACATGACAAGTCCAATCTAAACATCTGGCTGACTGTGTAACCCACCAATAATAATAATCAAACAAATGTGAAATTTTTTTGCAACAAGAAAAAAAATTAGAATATCACGGTTATTCCATGTAAATTCAGAAGCTTTTAGGTATCTTGTTTTTTTCTAGGAATGCTTGCTTCAGATTATTAGCAATTTCATATGCCTATACAATTATTATCTTCAAGATGCAAAATGTAAACATTTTGCTTCCAGCATTTTATGACATTTTGCAGAATTAATCAGTTTCTTCTCAATATTTTGGGAGATTTGGAGTTGAAAACATTCAAATTATCAGCCTAGTAAATCAAAACAGCTTTATCATACACTTGGTAATATAAACAGAGCTATTTAAGCATGATATTCAGACTGCATAAAAGTCATTGGCTTAACTCATTCAGAATATTATATCAAAATACATTCTTAGGGCTACCTAAATTTTAGCATACTATCCTATATTTCACAGGGGAACAATCCCTTTACCACAAATCATTTGGAATGAAAACAGAAAAGCTAGCTGGTTAGAATTTAGCTCATTTTTATTGTTAAAATCAATTCAAAAGTGGTTACTGTGTATGTAAAATTACACAGTCCAGAATTAAAGTTGTCTACTTGCATCACTAATTATAGTGAATCATCAAAACATATCTGATTCCAGTCAGGGGTGGGCTTCAAAAATTTTAGCAAAGGGTTCTCTGCCTAGTTGCTGGGTGGGCGTGGTCATGGTGGGTGTAGCTAGTCAACCTCCTGCACCACAACAGGGGTGGGATGTTTTTGCCCTCCCTGGGCTCCGGAGGCTTTCTTCGAGCCTCTGGGAGGGCAAAAATGGCCTCCCCAGGTTCCAGAGGCCCTCTGGAGGCTGGAAACAGGCCAGTTTCAGGCCTTCCCAAACTTCCAATAGGCCCATTTTTCACCTTCCCTGAGCCTCCACACGTGCCCTGCGCTTACCTGCATTCAAAACAGGCTGTGTGGGGACTCCTGGGAGGGGAGGGGCAGATGGGGCCAGCCAGGAGTGGGATTTGGGGGTTCTCCAAACTGCACAGAATCTTAGCTAGACATTCTCCTGAATCCCTGTGAACCCCCAGCAGCCCACCCCTGATTCCAGTATAATTCAGGGTAAATTTTTGTATTTTAACAAAGGGTTTAGATATAATGTAATAGCAATAATATTGAAGTCAAATCTTTCTTTATACTATTTCTTAAGTAGTGTTTTAGAATGTAGCAACTTCTTAAGCCATCCAGAAATAACCTGACAGCCATTTGATTCAGACATAGAGGTTCTGATTCATCTTAATTCAATTTCTATTGCCAGAATACCACTATAGGAGAGATGCACTACCTTTAAGCAATCACGATTAACTCATAGTTCTTATTTGAAGAGCAGGTTATAATTATAGGTGTACCTTGTTATGTGCATCTTGCAGCCATGCTTTGTGAGCTGCATTGGTTCCCAATTTGTTCCCAGATGCATCTCAAGGTGATGGTTATTACCTATAAAGCCCTAAATGAACAATGGCAACAGCATATAAAGAAAATTTATATAAGATGTTTTATAGATGGCATATGCCACCAGAAAGATAGCCAGGATGTTTAAAGATAAATCTGCTAAATGTTGGAAATGTCATCAAATGCCAGGATCTTATTATCATGTGGTGGTCATGTACAGAAGCAAAGCACTACTGAGTTAAAATGCAGATATGGTTAGAGGAAATGCTACAACAGACTATACAGTTGAGGCCAGAGATATTTTTATTGGAAATAATCAGAAAAATATATTTGATTATTCATGTAATAACAACAGCCAGAATAGTGTTTGCACAAAATTGGAAAATGGATAAAATCCCGTCAGAAGGGGAAGTTATAATGAAAATCTTA
>JANHFM010276406.1:0-15150 GCA_032468115.1 Grayia smithii
AGCTGATGCAATTGATTTCAGGAATTGCAGCAAGCGAAGCAACTAGAGTGCTCGGATTAGCACAGATGTTCTCGACATGAGTGACATTGAGCTGGCCACACCCACCATGGCCACGCCCACCATGGCCTCCCAAGGTCAAACAAAACCCTGATGTGGCCCACAATGAAATCAAGTTTGACAGCCCTGGTCTAGACAATTCACCACAGACAACTCACCATGGCCAACTTGCCACAGGACACCTTACCACGGAGAATTCACCACAGGACAACTCACTACAAGACAATTCAATGCTGTATTAATCATTTAATTCAGTTACTTTTATTATTGGTGATCACATTATTGTCAAAATTAATCTAATTCTTGTATTTCTGGATTGACTTTTATTATTACTGGCTATGGTTCCGTTGAAATTAATTTAACTTTTCTATTCATTGAATTGACCTGCAGCAAGCTGTCCCATGGTGAGTTGGCCACAAAGAATTGTCCTATGGCAAGTTGGCCATGGCGAGTTGGCCCATTCTGTCTTTTAATGCTTGTGCTAGCTATTTCTTTGGAACAAGTTTAAGTGCAGGCAACCTTACTCTGTTGTTTTTGTGCTGTTCTAGATACTCAGTTATTCTCTGTTTTAATTCTTCTACTTCTTTAGTTAGATAGCTTTGTTATTTCTCAAGCAGAAGAGAGGATTTCTGGTTTCTAATGAAAAAAATTCTACAGCTAGGTTGGCTTCCTCTATTGTCATCTCCTCCTGGTTTGCCTGAATAGTCTGAGTTACTTCTGGAAGGCTTTGATTTTTTTGCCTTGAGTAGACTTTTGCAGTTCTTCCAATTCCATTTGTATGAATCCTTTATTTTGTATTATAAATTGATGGTCTACTTATTATTCATAATAATATTAGTTAAAATAGTATTTTTAACTTATTGTAATATAATGGTTGATGAACAATCTAACACTTCATGGAGGGGTCAATGGGCTGAAGAGTTTGGGAATCCCTTCCCTAAAGTAATTGTTGGTACCTCACCAAAAAAAGGGAGAGAAAAGAGAAGATATGGGATGAAGAGATTATTGACTGAAAACTTAGGGAAGGTGATAATTTACTGAAATTGTATTTGTCTTGATGAATGAGAAGTCATTTCCTTATACATATTTTTTATTTTTTCCTCCCTTTTTTCTCTATGCACTTTTCTATTTTTCTTAGTTTATGTTACCATGTTTCCCCGAAAATACAACCTATCCCAAAAATAAGCCCTAGCTTGGTTTGTATGTGTGCGCCTAATATAAGCTGTAACCAAAAATAACCCGTAGTTAAGATCCCACCCACTCCATCCTACCATCTGGTTGTATGAGGTGGGGGGAGGCACATGTGTAAAAATCAAGCTAGGGCGGGTGGAGCTGCCCCACGCACCCCACACCTGCTTACCTTAGGACCACCACAGCCAATTTTTTAGGGGAAAGGGATTTTCCCCGCTACATTTTCTAACAAAGTTCACTATAAGAGGTATTGTGATAATGTCCCTCTGTTTTCAAAGTATACTATATAATACTTCATTAAAATCTTAGGAATATATTCTTTAGATAAACTTTAATTGCCCTACTTTCTCAAAAGGGAGGAAGGCACAAAGATACAGTCACATGCACAGGCTTGTTCTGCTATCTGGCTTTTATTCAGCCTTTTTCCTTCACATTCTGGTCATTTTCAAGTAAATTAAAAAGAAAATAATTGTACCCGAACTCTGGCTTCCGTCAAGTTGGTCCAGACAGCAATCTCCTCTCGGGTACTCATGTCCGGATACCTATTCCTTTGAAAAGTGGCTTCCAGCTCTTGTAGTTGCTGGCTGGTAAAATGAGTTCTCTGCCTACGTTGCTTCTTTCTCAGGGAGCCATCCTCAGAAATGGAAGTGTCAGTCTGATTCTGCTGTGACTTTTCTGTGTCTATAGAAACAAAACCAAGGAATTTATCACAGATTTTTCACGGTGGTTCTGGACAATAATTTTTCTTGCCTAAACATTCCTACCAGTGAAAGTGATAGGTAATGAAGGTAATGATATCTTTGTGTACAATTGTGTACAATTGCTCAATACATACACAAATCATTTGTTTGAACCAGACAATTTTGCAGGTTTGCCGCTGCCCATATATGGTTTATCACAAAGATAAACCTTTGGATAAGGCACGTAGTGGCAGTGCATAACAGTGATTCTCTTTCATTTCTTGCTCTGAATTCTTCTTAGAGATCATATATGCTTTTGACAGAAGCAAAAGCTAATTTGAGGAATATTAGTGAGTAAACACTGTGGTTTGTGGAGGCAGCCTAGACCCATTGATGTTTTGTGATTTGAAAAAATAACTTTTCTTTAACAATCATGTAATCAGGAAAAATATATCTATCTGAAGAAGTAAATTACACGTTTGTAAATATATTGAATCCTTTCTGATTCCTGATTTTTCTGAATGTCTCACAGGAGAGGAAGTGGGTATATTTTTGCTTTAAATAAACACGGAGGAGAAACATGTGTAATGAATGACCTTGGGGATAAGGATAAGGGGAAGAGATGCTGCCCAGGAAAAATCAGATAAGAGCCAAGAACCCCAGTGGCTTAACAGTCAGAGAAAACAGCCTAGGCAGGATCTGCTCTAATGGATCAGATGGTTAAAAGTGACAGTGGGAAGTTTGTATCTTCAGACTTTCAAGATTCTGTTATTGTAGCCTTACAATAACAAAATACAATAATTCTTAAGTAGAATTAGCTCATCTAGTTGTGTTTCCTATTTGGCTTACCTGTGAGAGCTGACAACAAATCACACCTTCCAACACAGAATTTGAAAATTAGTGAGACCTTTAAAAAATGGAACATCTGCAGAATAGTAGTTTTATTTTTCACTCTAAATATCCTTTTGTTGTTCACTTGGGCTATTTAGAGTTGCCAGCTTTATGGTCTTCAGACAGAAGGTGGCTGTGAGCACAGCCCCAAAATAAAAAATTAAAAATGCAACCAGTTTCAAGCTGGGAAAAAAAGAGAATTATATAAATATTGCTTCATCCAGAGGCAAACACTTCTTTTATTTGATAGATATAAAACCTCTTTGCTAGTATTGCAAGGTATTTGCTTATTATTCTATCTTTATATTTAGGAACTCAAAGTTGTGAATCAGCACCACTGCTATTTTGGACAGGTCTCTTCTTATAATTAACTTGTATTCAAAGACACAAATTGATTATATAATTGATCTCAACAATAATAATAAATTGAACTTATTAGATTGAATATCCTGACTTTGCAAAAAACACCCTGCTTGGAACTGCCTATATATTCAGATGCTACCTTAACAGCTGTTAGGTCCTTGGTTAGGACTTGAACTATTAAGTTTTTACCAGTCCCAGACTGTGAAGCGAATTGAAGATTAACAACAACAACAACAATGTAGCTTTATTTGGAACAGCTTACTTGATGTGGCCATACCTTTAATATAATTAAATAAGAACACCTGCCTATTCCAGGTGGTTAGGAAGGACTAAATAGGTGGACAAAAATGTCAATCCAATCTAAACATCTGGCTGGTTATACACACCAACCATAATACAAAATGATAACCTGACATTCTGAATTGAGGTAAAACTGGTTAAGGGAAAATCCAGTGTGTTTTAGGCTAGAGAGAGAATAATTATGTAAACATATTCCAGCCTCCCAAAGCATCAAATGCAACCTCAAGTATTTTTTAATCTAGAAAAACAGCAAGAAAAAACTCTAAATGTTGAGTTATAGATATATAAAGGTTCTGCATTATTTTATTACCAGTGATATCCACAGGTCAGACACAACTGGAGCAATGTATATCGCCTATGCCATGCACATAAAAAGGAACAGGATTTCAACCACCCAGCCACATCCACCATTTTCATGCTCTTGGAAAACACACACCCACTCTTACCCTGCAGGCATTTCTGAGTGGGTTAAGATTTCATTCTGTTGCAATAAAGATGATACATTAGCTGAGTTCTGTTGGAGACTCTGCCAAATCTCTCTGGCACTGAGATTAAAGGTTAAATGTGAAGCCCGATAACAGATCACACGTGTCCCATGAAAATATTTCTTATTTGATTGAAAATGTTGCAAGAATCGAAAAACAATGGGGGCTTTGGGTTGCTGAATTGGGAGTTTTTTATTACCAAGCTTCTGTACTTCCTTGGGTGAATGAGTGGAGAAATTTGAGATGTAGAAGATTACTACTGTTGGAGGGACATGATCTTCAATTGGGGTGGCATGCCGTTTTGTGGTAGGGGAAAAAATACAGTACACCGATACTTTCAAAGACACTCTGAGAAACGCTCTACTTTTAGTATGAGCAAAAAATTATATGAAAATACCAGTCTGACTTTCTATGATGGAAGCACTGATACATCCAAACGTTGTTAATCTGGGAAAAATTGTAACATATAAAGACATTTTAAATCAGCGGTTCTCAACCTGTGGGTCACGACCCCATTTGGGGTGGCTGGACCATTTCACAGGGGTCGCCAATGGTCTAGAATCTAGATCTATTCTAACCCCCTTTGTGGATGGCAGGTGGTGCGGGCGAAAAGCGGGACGCACGTTTTACCTTTCCAGAGGAATGCGACGGTGCAGGAAAGGTAAAATGTGCATCCTGATTGTCGCCCGCCATCTCCGCCACCCCACTCAATAAAAAGACAGAAGGGAAGGGAACCAGCCAGGCTGATGTTGCCTTTGGGATGGGGTGGGGTGGGATGTGTTGGGCCGCGAAATACACCTTATCTTTCCAGCACCATCCCGTTCCTCGCCATTCTGTCCAGGGAACCACGTTGTAAAAAAAATCTCGCGAGTTCGAGGAGTTAGATTGAACTCACGAGGTTTTTTTTTACAGCGTGGTCCATTTTTTTTACCATTCTGTCCAGGAAACCACACTGTACAATCAGGACGCACGTTTTACCTTTCCTGCACCGTCACGTTCCTCTCGAAAGGTAAAACGTGTGTCCCGCTTGTCTCCCGCACCACCTGCCATCCGCAAAGGGGGTTAGAATAGATCTACATTCTAGACCCCTGTGGCGACCCCTGTGAAATGGTCCAGTGACCCCAAATGGGGTCACGACCTACAGGTTGAGAACCGCTGGTCTAGGATGATCGCTGTTGCCCAGTTGAAACTAGGTCTGCTCATGTATTGTCAAATTATGGAATTTACAAGTCTTCTGACTACTAATTAGTGTGCATGGATGAGTTCTGCTAGACTTCTTCCTGTTTGCTCTAGAGAGTGGCTGTTACAGTCCTTATATAGTGTGTTGTACCTGATGCCTGTTTTTTTCCCTCCGGTGGCTAATGCGTCTTTTTTTTTAAAGCTTAAGATATTTTGTAGTTTTCTTGTTGGTTTCTGTACTACTGTGATGCCATGTGGTAATAAGAGTCTGTTGGTTGTTTCTGAAATGTTTTTGATGTATGGAAATATTATCTTTTTCATAGCTTGTGTCAGTTGTGCTATAGTGGGTTGAATGGTCAGATACTTTTTGATAAAGCTGAATTTGAAAAACGTGTAAACCAAACTCATAACTTTTGGGGGGCAAATTTTACTGACAAATTATCAGTGGAATGTAATTCAAAAACTGAACAAAGTAAAGTCTTTGAATAAATGGGTACAATATTTAAACAGGATGAATGATATGCAACAATGAGAATATTAATAGCAATAGCACTCAGACTTATATACCGCTTTACAGTGCTTTATTACAGCTCTCTCTAAGCGGTTTATAGAGTCAGCATATTGGCCCCAACAATTTGGGTCCTCATTTTACCCACCTGAGAAGGCTGAGTCAACCTTCAGCCTGGTGAGATTCAAACTGACAAATTGCAGGCAGCCAGCAGTCAGCTAAAGTAGCCTGCAGTACTGCACTCTAACCACTGTGCTACCATGGCTCATTGTATTAATGGAAATATCAAATATTAAATTTAGTGTGATATCAGACTTACAAGATATTTTACCATTGGAATATTACTCTAATGCTGGCTGTTACAATAGACAACTACTTTTCTAAAAATTACTGGAAATACAATAATCAGTTTAGATTACTTTTTTTCCTGGTGGAAATATTATTATGCTCAACAATTCTGAAAGATTATTTATCTTTCAACTATAGAACTGAACAAATTTTAAAGATTGAATTTTCTTTCCAATCAGCTATTATTCTGTTGATTCTTATATTTCCATATAAATGTGCTAACAGCTGACAACTGCCAGGATACTTTATGCTTTTTACTGAAAATCACTTAAAAGCTCTTCTACAGAAGAATCTCACCTTAAGACTGGAGTATGCTGGAGTATGCATCAATATAAAAATAACTGTATTTGAAAAACAATTGTGAAACATAATTTAATCTTAGAAACTATTCATAGGTTATAATTCTATCTATAGCCATATGCTACATCCCCAAATTGGGTTTCTTTTACTGGTTTAATACTTAAGATTTTGTTTAATTTACGAAATAAGGATTGAATTTTTGTTACCCAGAAATCTTTGTTAATTCTTACTTTGATCAATGATTCATACTATACTGACATTTGTTGTTAATTATTGCAGATTGACTCAACTTTTTAAACTGATACAAGTTACTTTAAAAAGCAGCACTAATCTAACATTACTTTGCATTTTTATTCAGTTTTATACCATCTGCAAACCTCTTTTCTTTTTTTTCTTTGTTTTTTTTAATCTTGATTGTATTCTAAGTATCTACAGTAAAATATAGAGAGAGCCAGTTTGATCTAATGGCTAAGGCTCCTGGCTACAAAATGGGAGATCATGAAATGAAATCCCATCTTATCCATGAAAGCCGCTGGGTGACCTTGGGCCAGTCATTCTCTCTCAGCCCAATCCACCTCCTAGGGTTGTTGTTATGAGGAAAACAGGTTTGTTGGATACAATCGCCAGCTTAGATTATTTGTAAAATTTCAAAAAAGCAAAAAAAAGTATAAAGTATAAAATAAAAAATAAAATACGTGCCAAGTTTCATCAAGGTCCACTATTTACAGACCAGTGATTTGGAATCCAAACTCAAAAAACAGAATTAAGTTTAGGTTCAGCTTCCACAATTTGATATTAATAGTGTTCAATATTTCAAATCCAAAACTTTAGTAAACATTGTGTACAAAATTTCCATTCAACATAATAGGCCAGAGGTTGTATTTTAGAAACAACTTCAACATCACACATCTTTAAGATAATTTCACCTGCCACTTCTTTCTAGTGCAAATATAATTCCTTTCTTCTGAAAAGAAAGCAGTTTTTCCTTTAGCTTCTCGGGGAGATAAGAAAATTCTTCATCAGCATCAGAATTTGAACATGACATTCCAACTGTAGGAGTCTCCTGGATAATAGTTGCCATCTTTATTCTAGCAAAAGTTAAAAAAAAAGGGGGGTTATTAAAAATTCAGCATTATTCTTCATTACTTTTCAGCGATGTTGAAGACAACATAGGCAATAGTATTATACACAGATCACAACAACCAAGCAAGGAATCTGGGAATAAAATGGCAGGACAAGAAGCAATGGATGGAAACTAACCAAGAAGAGAAACAATCTAGAACTAAGGAGAACTTTCCTGACAATTAGAACAATCTGTGGAATGACTTGCCTCCAGAAGTCCTGGATGCTCCAGCAATGGCGGTTTTTAAGAAGAGATTGGATAAACCATTGGTCTGAAATGGTATAGGATTTCCTACCTGAGCAGGGGATTAGACTAGAAGACCTCCAAGGTGCCTTCCAATTGTTCTTCTGTTATTCTTAAATTAGTTGCACAGGAGTGTGTGTCTTTTTGCACGTGTGTGCATATAGACACAAAATCAAATAAAATATCTTCCAAATGATATTGTAACCAGAGTGCCAGTAGGGGCAGTGTATTTATTCAACAGTAAATTCACTGTTGATGAGAAGACAATAATAGAAAAGCTCACGTTGAACATCATGAAAAGTAATGTAGCTTGTAATTGTAAAAGATGAAAAGATGATACTAGCAATTAATTACAACCCATTAACAAACATGACATGACTGATATAAGCAAAAGAGCAGGTTATCAAAATCCAAGAAGTTTATAATCTGTAAAGAAAAATAACACAAGGGGATGAAATATATTTTACCATCATTTTTACCATGGTTGTTAAGAGAATCACATGGTTAAGTGACTAATGTAGTTGTTAAGTGAATCTGGCTTCCCCAATTATCTTAGCTTGTTGGAATCCATCTGAAAAGGTCACAAATCGTAATCACAAGACATTGCAATAGGAAGTGCGAGCCAGTCGCCAAGTGCCCAAATTGCAATCATTCGACCGTGGGTCCGAAAGAGCAGTCATAACTTCAAGGACGGATTATAAATCACATTTTCCAAGGCTGTTGTAACTTTAAACTGTTGTTAAATGAATAGTTGTAACTTGAGGACTACCTGCATTTTTTCCGTTAATGGAGTTGTGATATTAGCCCTAAGAATTCCCTCAATTCATAGAATTAGATTGCTGTGGTCTTGCTATCCATGGTGTAGTAGCAAAAGTAGTTATCCTGATTACTTCTTCCTGCAACTCAAATTGGAATCTGCTAGTCCTCAAGACTGCATCCGCAAGAATACCATATTCCCAGCACACTTGGGAGTAAGCCCCATTAAACAAGGTTTTTTGAAATAAAGCCAGAATATTCTTATGTGAAAGCCATCTGTTAAGGTTTATTTTAATATGAATAAAGTCTTGTAATTCAAACAAATATGCCAATGTATCATAAACTAAAGATATTTTATATTAAGCCAATACAATAATTTACATTTAGGTCTGATAAGAAAAAAATGTTCCATATATTTATTTTCTAAAATTTCTATTTTGTTTTTCTCCAAATGTCTGGAAATTATACTTGTCTAATTACTCTTGATTTAATTTTTTAATTTTTTCTGATGTTCATAACTTTCAATGGCCTCTTGAAATTTCCAGGGACGCCATTGTATTGCCAGCTGTGTTCTGAGGAATAGAGTCCAACATTTGCTCTAAATGTTCTAGAGAGTTATAAATCAAATATGTTCTCATTATTGCTGTACCAAAAATTTCTTCTGCTGATTTTCAAACTCTCTCATTCAAGCTGAATAAAAAGAGTCTATACTAAAAAAAAAAAAAAAAAGCAACAGAAGAGAATCCAAACTGTTGGAGACCATAGGGAATAGAAAACAATGCCATCCGCCACTCTTATTATAATAGTAAAATAATGTAAGTTCAAAAATTCCACCAAGAGATTGAAAAGAAATTGATAGATGAATATAAGGTTCTAAAAATGTACAAAAAATAGGAAGGAGCTTTTTATTAAATTTAACAAAGATTTCAATCTTGAAATTGGTTTCAAATTTTCCTTTCATTCTTGGTGATTTAAAAGTGTGCTAGTGCTTGTTTTTAGTCAATCTACTTTGCTTTTTCAGTGTATGTTGATAGTGGCAGTATTAATATGCTAGTGTTTATGACTGTAGAACAGGGGTTCCCAAAGTTGGCAACCACAATTCCCCAGCCAGCATGGCTATCTTGGAAATTCTGAGAGTTGAAGTCAATGCATTTTAAAGTTGCCCTGCTGTAGAATACCAATTTATTAGAATGGATCATTGAAGTAGTTTCCTTTCATTTCAATGACAAGTTGGCTTTATTTAAAATATTAAGATGTGACACCAGGGGTGTCGAACTGGCAGCCCACAGGCTGGATGCATCATGTGCAGGCCACGTCCACTTCACACGAAGGGGAATGTCACAAAACGTCATGTGACAGCAACGTGATGCAGTGCAGCAACGTGATGCAGTGAGTTTGACACCTGTGCCATTTACAATTAAAATAATACACATGGTAGTTATTTTCTGGGGTGTAGTGTTCAAATATCTAGTCGTCCTATTGTATTACACTGATGTTTCCCCAAATATGTTCTGTTCCCCCAAACAACCCTGCAAGGTGGATTGGACTGATAGAGAATGGCACACCAACCTCACTCAGCCAGTTTTCATGGCTAAGGAAGGAATAGATACTCCTGGTTTCTCTACCTGAACATTTTGTCAATACAGATAGTCCTCACTTCACAACCATTCAATTATGAAGGCATTGAAAAAAGTGACTTATGATCAGTCTCACACTCATGACCATTGCAGCATTCTTGTAATTACATGAGATTTGGTTGCTTGGCAACTTTTACACATTTAGGACAGCTG
Organism: Grayia smithii; assembly: GCA_032468115.1. Taxonomy (NCBI): domain Eukaryota; kingdom Metazoa; phylum Chordata; class Lepidosauria; order Squamata; family Grayiidae; genus Grayia; species Grayia smithii. The sequence continues at coordinate 10,215 of JANHFM010276406.1, forward strand.
CAGTATCCTAGTCACATGATCACCATTTTGCAACTTTCCCAGCCAACTTCCAACAACCATGTTACAAACTTAAAAACCGCAGTGATTCACTTAACAACTGTGGCAAGAAAGGTCATAAAATGGGGCAAAAGTCACTTATCAACTGTCTTGCTTAGCAACAGAAATATTGGGCTCAACTGTGGCCCTACTTCAAGAACTACCTGTAAAAGTTGGCAGTAATTCAGCTCTCTCTCAACCTCTACTCAGAACACAGTGGCCTTGTCAAGAAAGTCAGATTAATGTTAGACAGTTTGGGAAATATTATGATTTTTTACTATTAAACTACATTTCAGTCATACCTTTCCCATTGACCTAGTCAATATTCAAATAGAAAAGATTCCTCCAACTCCCTTTAACCAGTATAGACTAAACCAGCAGCAATATCATAGATTGTGAGATTATTTGTGTTTAATTGATTAAATATATATCATATTTTAGAGGGATTTTTTTTTACAGTAAGGGGCCATCCAAGACATCGAACTCCCACCAAGATTATACAGTGTAGTAAATCCACCTTAAATACACCGAGGACTTGTGCCCAAATAAAGCTTAACATAAAGCCAGTGCCCAAATAAAGCTTAACATAAAGCCAGCGGCTGAACATAAAGCCACATGCTGAACCACAAACTACTCAACTCCATTTTAGCCTAGTTTTGCACTAAATTCAATGAGTGTCTGTCCTAGATATAGGACAACGGCCAGAAAAATCCAAGCAAACTTTAATCTTGTTTTTCAAAGCAGCAATTCCAGGAGCTAGTGCCATGCATTAAAGAGAGAGCATATTGCCAAGTTCATGTAGGGGCATCATTTGCAGTCCAGGGGCAGAGAGGCTAATTTGCTATTCCATTATGCACAAAACCAGGTAAAGAATTCCTCACCAAACCTCATTCGCCCAAGCCAGCAACAGCTTCTTTTTTCGGCCGCTAACCAGAATGACCCTTTTTTTTTTTCGCGCTTAAACCCGACGGAAGTGATCTCACCAGTGGCAGGACAAACCCGACTGCTTAACAAACGCTTCCCGCAGAACTATAAATCAAAACGGTGGGGTGGCCTCGCTTTTTGGTTTGCTTAATGCTTCCACTCGAGCCCCAGCGATGAAGGCGGTCTTCATCGCGGATTGAAATCCCAAGCGATTTCCGGCTTTTCTCATAAGAAAGCAATCCTGCGTTTTGGGAAAAATGCGTGCATGTTGTTGTTGGGGGGGACGGGGGACCCTTAAGCCTTCGATGCCGCGCTATAAAAGGCTGGGGTGTTGGGGCGGGTGGATTTAATGAAGGGAAACGGCCGTCTTTGTAAGCATTTTGTGTTCCTGGAAGAGAACGATGCGAAGAATGTCTTAATTCTTGAGCTGGTAACTGACTGCAAGGTACCAGACGGCAAAGTTACAGGATGAAGAAGCTAATTGGTTTGATGGGTTTATGAGCATATGGGAGACGACCAGGTTAGATAGTGATTATGAGAATGAAATAGCAGGAGCATGCAAAGGTGCTTCAGCTGACGAAAAGAGGCTTGCACCTCAGTAGGTATGTATAGAATTGCATGTTAAAAGCAGAATAACTGTCCAGGGAAATACTTCATAGCAGCGTTTCTCAACCTTGGCAACTTTGAGACGATTGGACTTCATCTCCCAGAATTCCCCAGCCAACAAAGCTGGGGTTTGTCATATGAACTCACCCACTAGGACAGAAATTACTACTTTCTAGAGTAGAAAGTACTTAATTACCAGGGAAGCAAAGCTGGCTGGGGACTTCTGGGAATTGAAGTCCAACCATCTTAAGGTTGGCAAGGTTGAGAAACACTGCTTTATAGTATGCAATTCTAAGCACACCTTATAAAAAGAAAATTAGCTGGCGGTTATGGCTTCCACAAGAGTATGATCTAATGCTGTAGCAAATCCTTATATATTTGGCTATCATTTTAGTGCATGTTGATTGGTGAGGCAATTGTTACTAATTGAACAATGGAACAAAGTAATTCTAGACTCCAAATGTAATATAGTCTAATAACCTGCTGCTCATTAGCTGATAGCGCATATTATGTTGTTTGCTTCAAACTAATAAATTAGCTCTGCTATCCCTCCTGATTGAGAATTTGTATCCTAGTGGATAGATTTATACGATATACCTAACCTAATCTGGAATGATTTACTTCATAATCCAGATTTTTTTTAAAAAAATTAATTTCTATAGCTGTCCATCTCAATCCAATTTACTCTGGGCACAAAATAATTAAACCAGAAAAACACAAAAATATATACATATAGGCAATCAAAAATTATAGTTACATAAATATCAATAGTGTAACCAAGTAAGAGGGCCCATTAGCACATAGCCAAGTTTTTAAAGCCTTATGAAAGGCTAACAGGATTTGGGCCATTCTGAGTGCCAATGGAAAATGCTCTAGAGCAGGGGTATCCAAACTTGGCAACTTTAAGATTTGTGGACTTCAACTCCCAGAATTCTGGGAGTTGAAGCCCACAAGTCTTAAAATGATATGCCCAACCTGTTATATGCCCAACAGGTGAGCAAATGTTTTGGGGGTTTTCTTCCCAACATGGCATTGAGAGATGAATAACACTAAATTAGCTTGCTATTCAGAAATCCTATCTTCATCTTGTGTTTCACTGTACTATTTTTGGTGTTCCAGTTCCCATGTATTTCATTTTGTCTGTGCTTTTTTCTTAAGTTTTTGTCATCTCTTTGAGATACATCTCAAAGGGAATTAATGTCACTAATATGGCAGAGGTGTTATTTGAGATGTTGGAGTTGTTGAAATTGTTGTTGGAATTCATGGACTTCAAAGTGTAGACTTCTCTCAAAAATATAGTCAGGAATTTATTTATTTTTTTTAAAGATGGGTTTTTTCCTTAAAGAATAATATTCTAAATAGAATTCTAAAATTTCATAAGTCACATAAGGTGCATTCTTCATTCATTTGTACTGCTGAAAGAAGTTTATGTTCATTCTTAATTTTCTGAAGGAATTTGAGGGATGAATTCTTCTTCTATGTTAAAACTATGTCTCCACCTTTTAATTATATTCCTTATGTCCTAGACATTTCATTAGAAAAAAAATATGGCTCCTTTGTCTGTGCCCTTGCTTGCTGGTTTTTACTCCAGCTGCTGGTCAGATGTTCTGCTTTTAAAAGAAAACATCAAATGGTCTTTTATCAAATATTTAATTATTCCTTTTTATAACTTTAATCTGGCTGTCTGACCTACATTTCTTGCTTGCCCTACCATGAGGCTAGGCCACCTGATATTTTGGAAGGGTAAGAATAGATAATGTCATTGAATTACCCCTAGTACTTTGAGTAAGTGACCTCCATCAGAGTTTTCTGTCTCTCTTCAAGTACTGTTTCCCCCTTTCTGATGATGCAAGATGGCAATCTAATCCACCTGCTATGCTTTATTTCTTTGTTCCAACTTCTGCTAAACTGCCTGCTCTGAAAGATTGAGCCTTTGTTGCTGTTCTTTCTTTAGTTCATTAGCAGAACAATAAAATGCCCTTCCTTCCTTCCTTCCTTCCTTCCTTCCTTCCTTCCTTCCTTCCTTCCTTCCTTCCTTCCCTTCCCTTCCCTTCCCTTCCCGTAACTGTTTCTCTATTGTTCTTTTACAGGGTACAATTGACATCAGAGCTGCTGTTTCCCTCTAATGATAGAAAGGACTGTCAAACTGTTGTGATTGTGGTTTGGGGATTTTCCCTTCATCAGTCCTCAAAAAGTATGTTCACAGAAAGAAAAGCAATTGGTGCTTGCTTTCTTGTCATGGATGGGAAGAGGAAATAAACAGGGAAATTATAACTTGGGAGGGAAGGTTCAAATTTTACTATATGTGCTATTGTTTCATCATTAGGATGTTACAATATGTTGTTGAAGCAGTAAATAAAACATACCTGGATTCATGGAGATCCTTTCTACAGTAGTTTTGACATTTCATTCTATCTGAATTATTCCATTAGGGATTAAATGTTGACTAACATGATTTTATGCTTATATGTATGTCTTGAAAGGACTATTTTGAGAAAAGCACAACAGAAACAACACATTTATTTATTGAATCTGAATCTTTGTGTATTATGAGTTTCATTAATATAACAGCTATATAATATCATGCAAACATAATGTGGACTTCACTCAGCAAAAATTGCCAATCACTTCACTGTCAAGAAACTACGATTCCACATTTCAAGTGGTTTTATAGCACAATCACATCTTCTGCCTGATCTGACACTGAAGTTAACTGCAACCTTATTGAAGGAATGAATTTAATAAATTTAAATTTAATAAATAAATGCAAGAATGCCTATTGTCTTTTCAAAAATCCCACTCATGACTATTTAAAAAAACACTGAAAGTTTTGTTAAACAGCTCTTTTCAGCAGCTTCAATTTATTGCTGTCATTCTATCACTAAACTTGATGCCAGCTGAGGAATCAAATTATCCCTTCCTTTTCTCCTCTGAAAGATTGAATAATATTTGAGTAGAGACAGAAGATACATGAAGGAAAGGAAGGACTGAAAAGCCAAAGTATGTAAGTAAAGTCTGTTTGCATAATCTTACATCTAGTATGGCAAATCTAGACAGCATTTTAAAAGCAGAGACATCTGCCAAAAGTGTGTATAGTCAAGGCTATGGATTTCCCAGTTGCAATGTATGACTGTGAAAGTTGGACCATAAGAAAGGCTGAGCGCCAAAGAATTGAAGTCTTTGAACTAGGGTGCTGAAGAACACTCCTGCAAGTCCCTTGGACTGCAAGGTGAACAAACTGGTCAGTCCTAGAGGAGATCAACTCTGGCTGCTCTTTAAAAAGCCAGATCTCATTTGGCCACCTAATGAGAAGGAAGGACTCACTGGAGAAGAGCCTAATGCTAGGAAAGATTGAGGGCAAAAGAAGAAG
>JANHFM010282758.1:0-15095 GCA_032468115.1 Grayia smithii
GCGCGCCCCGCCTGCCAGCTGATGAAGGGGCGCTGTCCCGCGGCAAATTTAAAACGCAAACTCTTCTGAGCGCCGCCAATGCTGGTTTTGAGCAGGCAGCACTCGTTATTCTGAGCCGTATGAATAAACCACCTTGACCTACCATCTGTGCGAGTGTGTTCTTCCGCGCCGGAACGAAGCTGAGAGAAAAAACAAGCATTGGCCCCTGCTATACAACGTGAGTAGAGAAGCGGAATGGCGGAGGGGACGGCGGAGCTGGGTTTAATGGAACAGGAGGAGGCAACGGACGCTGAGGCTCCTGTTTCAGCCCCAACTGTCACGGAGGAGGACATGGTTGTCTGGCCAAAGGAGAGGGTGAAGAAAGTGACTGAGAGCCAGCGGGAGCAGAGGGAGGATGAAGCGGGTGCAGCGCCCTCCTCGGACTATTGGTGGCAAAGCCCGGCATTAAAACAGGCAGGAGGCCACGAGGAGAGGGGCAGGGATCCTGCCTTTTATGGGTGACGAGAACAACGCTGGACAGAGGAAGATGACGATGATCAATCTTATTCATTGGGCTCATCTACCCTGGATGTTCTTAGAGAGAAGTTTGGAGAGGCAAGCTTCCGGGATGCACAAACATGGCAACCCTGGATGGAGCAGTCAAGTCAAGGGAGAGGGAGGGAGTCAGGAGGCCGTTTCCAGCTGTCTAGTCCTAAGTTCAGAGCAGACCAGCCGGTAAGGTCTGGAAGACGGGGTGGGGGCCACTTTTCAGTAGAGGAAGGACCCAGACGAGCGGACCTCAGGGGAGACTCCCGTCCCATGCAAGATAGAGGAGATACTCCGGGAGTGGACCCCCGAGGACAACCCCTCTCCTCTCCAAGAACAAGGACCGGTCGGGGAGATAGGCAACCTATCACTGAGCCTGTATGGGTTAGTGGCATGGGACAGCAGCAGATGAGATACTGGGGCCCTCCACCATTGCAGGCGGCGTTTGATGGGAGTCCTGATCGAGTCGCCCTGTTTTTGAGCCAGGTGATAAGCCACCTGGATTTGTACAGCCACTTATACCCATCTCAGTGGGCAATGGTCGTGGCGATTACAGCAGTGGTGTCTGGGGAAGCTGCTGATTGGGTGTCAGACCTTCATAGCGAGCATGCTCGCAAATTGACTAACGCTGGCCTTTTCCTAGAGGCGCTTTGGGTTCATTTCGAGGACGAGTCCCGTATGAAAGTAGCAGAAGGTGAACTTATGGCTATCAGACAAAGAGGGCGTCCCGTAAAAGAATATGTTCGTGAATTCAGGAAAACAGCAAGGAGACTATGCTCTTGGCCAGAACGACTGATCATTAGACAATTCCAGTTAGGATTGGATAGAGACGTACGGCAGGCGTGTGTCTACAGAGGCATCCCACCGAAAGTGGGGGAATGGTATAAGGCAGCGGTAGAGTTAGATGTAGCACTTAGAGACTTTCGGTCTCGTGGGGATGGTTTGCCAGGTCTTCCACGACGTGTACCAGACAAAGCATTTGCACCGGGAGTCATTCCTAGTCCTAGACCTGGAGGAAAAGACATACGAAAGCCTGCTTTCAGGTGCTTTCGTTGCAATCAGCCTGGACATAGAGCTGCAGAATGCCCATTCCCACCAGCCTCTGTCTCGAAGTTACAAACACCAATCCCAAAGGAGACCGCCAAACTGCGCTCCGCTGGGGAACGAGCTCGCACTCCAGCAAGAGAGTCCCGCAGTCAAGAAAAGACCAGAGTGAGAGTGGAAAGATCTTTGGAGGAATCGATAAGAGGGCTGACGGTAATACTGGATGATAGTGAGGACAATGACGCTAATGACCCCATGGTAAGTGGTCCAGTTCATTCATTTGTGATACGTACTATGCTGGTCAATCAACGATCAGGACAAAAGACAGAACAAGGGGCCCTCATAGATTCAGGGTGCACTCGCTGCATTATACGGAGAGCCATAGCAGAGAGCTTATCACTCACCATTAAACCTCTAACAACGCCCATTGCATTTGAGCAGATGGATGGGATGGTATTGGGAGGAAAACCAGCAACCCATGTAACAGAACCTGTGTTAATGCAAATAGGAGAACACAAAGAAACCATACGGTTTATTGTAGTGGACACAATGGTCAAACCCCTCATACTAGGACTGACGTGGCTGGATAAATGGAGGCCCGTCATCTGGTGGGAGGGGGGTTATCGCCATATAAGACTGGAAGCAGGTCCCGAACCCACACCCGAACAGGTCAGGGAGCATGGAGGTGAGAAACCCGATAAAATAAATGCTAGTATGGATTCCTTTCCTAGTATCTATCATGACCTGGCAGAGGTGTGTAGCGAACAGGGAGGGGACACACTATCCCCTCATAGAACAACAGATTGTGCAATTGAACTGTTGCCAGGGGCCATATTACCTCGTCCTCGAATGTACTCAATGACGCCAAAGGAATTGGCCGAATTGAGAGAGTACATAGATAAAAACCTAGAAAGGGGTTTTATTCAACCCAGCAGATCTCACATGGCTGCGTCGGTGATGTTCTGGGAGAAAAAAGACGGGGGTCTTAGGTTATGTCTGGACTTCAGGGGTCTTAATGCTGTCTGTGTAGAACCATTATACCCCTTACCACTCATGAAAGCTTTGTTAGCCACATTGTCCACAGGTAGAGTGTTTACTAAATTAGATCTGCGGGAGGCCTACCATAGGGTCAGGATAAAGGCTGGTGACGAGTGGAAAACAACGTTCAATTGTCCACTCGGCAGCTATCAATACACGGTGATGCCGTTTGGTTTGCAAGGGGCCCCGGCAGTTTTTATGCAGGTGATCAATAGTGTTCTACATGACCACCTGTATCGCGGGGTATTGGTCTACCTTGACGATATATTGATTTACAGCGATTCACTGCAGGAGCATGTGACATTGGTCCGTCAAGTGTTAAAGAAACTTTTAGATGCCCAACTCTTCATCAAACTTTCAAAGTGTAAATTTCATAAGCCGACCATAGACTATTTAGGCTACCGAATATCAGCTGCTGGTGTAGAAATGGATCCGAATAAAGTACAAGCGATCCTTGATTGGCAGGCGCCGAAAACACGAAGGGTGTTACAAAGCTTCCTCGGATTCGCCAACTTTTACAGGCAGTTTATCCCTCAGTTTGCTTATGTAGCCCTGCCACTCACTGAATTGTTAAAAACAAAAGCCCAAGGGGGTAAGGCACGACCAACAAAGCCCCTTGATTGGACGGAAGCCTGTCAGACAGCTTTTGATCATTTAAAACAGTTATTTATACAGGAACCAATTCTCAAACATCCGGATCCCTCACAAAAGTTTGTGGTACAGGCAGATGCAAGCGACGTGGCGGTAGGGGCTGTTTTATTACAAAAAAATAGCGAAGGAAAGTTACAGCCCTGTGCGTATACCTCCAGAAAACTAACCGCCACAGAAAGAGGTTGGGCGGTTTGGGAAAAGGAGGCATTCGCAGTTCATTGGGCGTTAATGACTTGGAGACATTTATTGGAGGGAGCTACCCACCCATTCGAGGTGTGGACAGATCATCGGAACCTGGAGGCTTTACAAAAGCCCAGAAAGTTGTCTCCTAAACAGGTCAGGTGGGCCCAGCAGTTTCAACGCTTCAATTTCCAGTTGAAGTACATACCCGCCGGTCGTAACTTCCTCGCAGATACCCTCTCCCGCTTACCTCAATATAAGAGTAAACGGGAAGACGTGGTGCAGGCACTAATACCCCAAACCCAAGGTCCTGAACAAATAGCTCAGTCAGGACGTTCACGCCTGGCAGGAAGAACTAAAACGGGCCACAGTGCATGACACGTGGTTATCACAACATAAAGATGTGTTACGGTTACACCAGGGACTAGCGTGGAAAGGAGACAAAATATATGTCCCTCAGATTGCACGACAAATGGTTCTTCGTAGGTGCCATGACATAAAGACAGCAGGCCATTTCGGTTTCATTAAAACGTTACATCTAGTGAGGCGGCAATTTTGGTGGCCTCACATGTGGGCAGATATAAAAGAATATACCAAACGATGTGCGGTTTGCGCTATGTCCAAAACACGTATAGGAAAACCTCCTGGATTGTTACAACCAGTGGCTACTCCAAAACAATCATGGGATGAAATAGCCATGGATTTTATTGTTGACCTACCGGATAGTGCTGGACACAATGTCATATGGACTATAATTGATCTTTTTTCAAGAGAAGCGCACTTTATACCGTGCAAGGGGCTTCCATCAGCGCAAAAGTTAGTCACTCTCTTCCTTCACCACATATACCGACTACATGGCGTCCCTCACAGAATAATTTCCGATAGAGGTGTTCAATTTACAGCCAAATTCTGGCGTGCATTTATACGGCACATAGGGTCCTCACAGGGACTAAGCTCAGCCTACCATCCGAATACAAATGGAGCGGCTGAAAGGACCAACGCGATGGTAGAAAGATATCTCCGCACCTATGTATCCCATCAACAGACAAAGTGGTCTGACTTTCTCCCGTTTGCGGAGGTTGCCTATAATAATATGGTACATAGGAGTACCGGGTTTAGTCCCTTCCAAATCGTTACAGGAAGAGAATTCGTACCCATACCAGAATTAACGATAGATCCGCAAACCGCTGACTCGCCATCGCTGTGGAGTAGCAAAATAAGTAACTGCTGGGAACAAGTAGAAAAGTCTCTAGCAGCTCTAAAAGAATACAAAAAAGGTGCTGACCGGAAACGACAAACCCAACCGTTATACAAGGTGGGAGATCGAGTATACCTTTCCACTAAATATCTGAAGCTCAAATTACCCTGTAAGAAACTAGGGCCTAAATTTATAGGTCCTTTCGTCATATCAAAGATCATAAAACCAGTGACAGTGGCGCTGACCTTACCACCCTTAATGAGAAAGGTGCACCCCATTTTTCACTGCAGTCTACTAAAACCCGCAGACACCTACCCTGACACAGGTCCTGGACCCATTACAAATGACCAATACAAAATATCAGCTATCCTTGATGCTAAAAGGAGGGGGGGGACGTATACAGTACCTAGTATTGTGGAAAGGGTACTCATATGCAGAAGCTTCATGGGTCGATGAAAAGGATTTAAGTGCACCCCGGTTGTTATATAAGTTCTATAAACGATATCCCTGGAAACCAAAACCCTAACCCTTTGTCTTTTCATCCTTTCCAGAAAGGATCCTGGTAGAGGGGGCTGCCTGTCACGCCCAGAAGCCAGGCTCGACAGCAACAGGGCACTTAAAACGAAAGTCACACAAGGGAGAAGGGAGCGCGGAGCACCGGGGCGTTGGTGGCGGGTGCACTCGGGACACACACACACACACACACACTCACGAGCTGTAAGCAACCTCGGCATCAGGGGCGAGCCGGACCGACTGGCCGCTCCAATGCGGTAGCGATAGAGGGAGTGACATCATCACAGCGCGTCCCGCCTGCCAGCTGATGAAGGGGCGCGGTCCCGCGGCAAATTTAAAACGCAAACTCTTCTGAGCGCCGCCAATGCTGGTTTTGAGCAGGCAGCACTCCTTCGTTATTCTGAGCCGTATGAATAAACCACCTTGACCTACCATCTGTGCAAGTGTGTTCTTCCGAGCCGGAACGAAGCCGAGAGAAAAAAACCAGCATTCCTGCTATACAGTGAGTAAAAGAAGCAGCATGGCAGAGGGGACGGCAGAGCTGGGTTTGATGGAGCAGGAGGAAGCAACGGAAGCTGAGGAGACTGCGCTCTTGGCCAGAACGACTGATCATCAGACAATTTCAGTTAGGTTTGGACAGAGACGTACGGCAGGCATGTGTCTACAGAGGCATCCCACCTAAAGTGGGGGAGTGGTATAAGGCAGCGGTAGAATTAGATGTAGCGCTGAGAGATTTTCGGTCTCGTGGGGAGGGTCTGCCAGGTCTTCCACGACGTGTACCAGACAAGGCCTTTGCGCCAGGAGTCACTCCTAGTTCGAGACCTGAAGGAAAAGACATACGAAAGCCTGCTTTCAAGTGCTTTCGTTGCAATCAGCTGGGACATAGAGCTGCAGAATGCCCATTCCCACCAGTGTCTGTCTCAAAGTTACAAACACCACTCCCAAAGGAGACCGCCAAACTGTGCTCCACTGGGGAACGAGCTCGCACTCCGGCAAGGGAGTCCCGCAGTCCAAAAAAGACCAGAATGAGCACAGAAAGGTCATTGGAGGAGTCGATAAGAGGGTTAACGGTAATACCAGATGATAGTGAGGATGATGATGCTAATGACCCCATGGTAAGTGGTCCAGTTCATTCATTTGTGATACGCACTGTGCTGATTAATCAACGATCAGGACAAAAAACAGAACAAGGGGCCCTCATAGACTCAGGGTGCACTCGATGCATAATATGGAGGGCCATAGCAGAGAGCTTATCGCTCACTATTAGACCTCTAACAACGCCCATTGCATTTGAACAGATGGATGGAACGGTATTGGGAGGGAAACCAGCAACCCATGTAACAGAACCTGTGTTAATGCAAATAGGGGAACACAAAGAAACCATACGGTTTATCCTAGTGGACACAATGGTCGAACCCCTCATACTAGGACTGACATGGTTGGATAAATGGAGGCCCGTCATCTGGTGGGAGGGGGGTTATCACCATATAAGACTGGAAGCAGGTCCCGAACCCACACCCGAACAGGTCAGGGAGCCTGGGGGTGAGGAACCCGAGAAAATAAATGCCAGTATGGATTCCTTTCCTAGTATCTACCATGACCTGGCAGAGGTGTGTAGCGAACAGGGAGGGGACACACTACCCCCTCATAGAACAACAGATTGTGCAATTGAACTGTTGCCAGGGGCCATATTACCTTGTCCTCGAATGTACTCAATGACGCCAAAGGAATTGGCCGAATTGAGAGAGTACATAGATAAAAACCTAGCAAGGGGCTTTATTCAACCCAGCAGATCCCACATGGCCGCGCCAATAATGTTCTGGGAGAAAAAAGACGGGGGTCTTAGGTTATGTGTGGACTTCAGGGGTTTTAACGCTGTCTGTGTAGAACCACTATACCCCTTACCACTAATGAAAGATTTGTTAGTCACATTGTCCATGGGTAGAGTATTTACTAAATTAGATCTGCGGGAGGCCTACCATAGGGTCAGGATAAAGGCTGGTGATGAGTGAAAAACAATGTTCAATTGTCCACTCGGCAGTTATCAATACACAGTGATGCCGTTTGGTTTGCAAGGAGCCCCGGCAGTTTTTCTGCGGTGATAAATAGTGTTCTATATGACCACCTGTATTGCGGGGTATTGGTTTACCTTGACGATATATTGATATACAGCGATTCACTGCAGGAGCATGTGACATTGGTCTGTCAAGTGTTAAAGAAACTATTAGACGCCCACCTCTTTATCAAACTTTCAAAGTGTGAATTTCATAAGCAAACTATAGACTATTTAGGCTACCGAATATCAGCTGCTGGTGTAGAAATGGATCCGAATAAAGTGCAGGCGATCCTCGATTGGCAGGCGCCGAAAACACGGAGGGAGTTGCAAAGCTTCCTCGGATTCGCCAACTTTTACAGGCAGTTAATCCCTAGGTTTGCTTATGTAGCCCTGCCACTCACTGAGTTGTTAAAAACAAAAGCCCAAGGGTGTAAGGCATGACCAACAAGACCCCTTGATTGGACGGAAGCCTGTCAGACAGCTTTTGATCATTTAAAACAGTTGTTTATACAGGAACTGATTCTCAAACACCCGGATCCCTCACAAAAGTTCGTGGTACAGGCAGATGCAAGCGACGTAGCGGTCGGGGCTGTTTTATTACAAACAAATAGCGAAGGAAAGTTACAGCCCTGTGCATATACCTCCAGAAAACTAACTGCCACAGAAAGAGGTTGGGCGGTTTGGGAAAAGGAGGCATTCGCAGTTCATTGGGCGTTAATGACATGGAGACATTTATTGGAGGGAGCTACCCACCCATTCGAGGTGTGGACAGATCATTGGAACCTGGAGGCTTTACAAAAGCCCAGAAAGTTGTCTCCTAAACAGGTCCGGTGGGCCCAGCAGTTTCAACGATTCAATTTCCAGTTGAAGTACATACCCGCAGGTCGTAACTTCCTCGCAGACGCCCTCTCCCGCTTACCTCAATATAGGAGTAAACGGGAAGACGTGGTTCAGGCACTGATACCCCAAAACCAAGGTCCCGAACAAATAGCTCACAGTCAGGGCGCTCACGCCTGGCAAGAACTAAAACGGGCTAATGACACATGGCTATCACAACATAAAGATGTATTACGGTTACACCAGGGACTGGTGTGGAAAGGAAACAAAATATATGTCCCTCAGGTTGCACAACAGATGGTTCTTCGTAGGTGTCATGACGTAAAGACAGCAGGCCATTTCGGTTTCATTAAAACATTACATCTAGTAAGGCGGCAATTTTGGTGGCCTCACATGCGGGCAGATATAAAAGAATATACCAAACAATGTACAGTTTGCGCTATGTCCAAAACACGTATAGGAAAACCTCCTGGATTGTTACAACCAGTGGCTACTCCAAAACAACCATGGGATGAAATAGCCATGGATTTTATTGTTGACCTACCGGATAGTACTGGACACAATGTCATATGGACTGTAATTGATCTTTTTTCAAGACAAGCGCACTTTATACCGTGCAAAGGGCTTCCATCGGCTCGAAAGTTAGTCACCCTCTTTCTTCACCACATATACAGACTACATGGCATCCCTCATAGAATAATTTCCGATAGAGGTGTTCAATTTACAGCCAAATTCTGGCATGCGTTTATAAGACACATAGGGTCCTCACAAGGACTAAGCTCAGCCTACCATCTGAGTACAAACGGAGCGGCTGAAAGGACCAACGCGATGGTAGAAAGATATCTCCGCACCTATGTATCCCATCAACAGACAAAGTGATCTGACTTTCTCCCGTTTGCCTATAATAATACTGTACACAGAAGTACCGGGTTTAGTCCCTTCCAAATCGTTACAGGAAGAGAATTCATACCCATACCAGAATTAACAATAGATCCGCAAACCACTAACTCTCCATCGGTGTGGAGTAGCAAAATACGTAACTGCTGGGAACAAGTAGAAAAATCTCTAGCAGAAGCTCTAAAGGAATACAAAAAAGGTGCTGATCGGAAACGACAAACCCAACCGTTATACAAAGTGGGAGATCGAGTATACCTTTCCACTAAATATTTGAAGCTCAAATTACCCTGTAAGAAACTAGGGCCTAAGTTTATAGGTCCTTTCATCATATCAAGGGTCATAAACCCAGTGACAGTGGCGCTGACCTTACCATCCTTAATGGGGAAGGTGCACCTCATCTTTCACTGCAGTCTCCTAAAACCCGCTGACGCCTACCCTGACACAAGTCCTGGACCCATTGCAAATGACCAATACGAAATATCAGCTATCCTTGATGCAAAAAAGAGGGGGGGATGTATACGATATCTAGTATTGTGGAAAGGATACTCATATGCAGAAGCCTCATGGGTCGATGAACAGGATATAAGAGCACCCCGATTATTATATAAATTCTATAAACGGTATCCCTGGAAACCAAAACCCTAACCCTTTGTCTTTTCATTCTTTCCAGAAAGGATCCTGGTAGAGGGCGCTGCCTGTCGCGCCCAGAAGCCAGGCTTGACAGCAACAGGCCACTTCACACAAAACCCACACACAAGAAGGGAGCGCGGAGCAGCGGGGTGTTGGTGGCGGGTGCACTCGGGACACTCGGGACACACACACACAAGCACACACACACACACACACTCATGGGCTGCAAGCAACTTCGGCGTCGGGGGCGAAGCGGACCGACTGACCGCTCCAACGCGGTCGCGATAGAGGGAGTGACGTCATCACCGCGCGCCCCGCCTGCCAGCTGATGAAAGGGCACGGTCCCGCGGCAAATTTAAAACGCAGACTCTCCTGAGCGCAGCCAATGCTGGTTTTGAGCAGGCAGCACTCCTTCGTTATTCTGAGCCGTATGAATAAACCACCTTGACCTAACATCAGTGCGAGTGTGTTCTTCCGAGCCGGAACGAAGACGAGAGAAAAAACCAGCATTGCCTTGCTAGACAGCGTGAGTAGAGGAGCGGAATGGCGGAGGGGATGGCAGAACTGGGTTTGACGGAGCAGGAGGAGGCAACGGACGCTGAGGCTCCTGTTTCAGCCCCAACCGTCACGGAGGAGGAAGTGGTTGTCCGGCCAAAGGAGAGGGTGAAAAAAGCGACTGAGAGTCAGCAGGAGGAGGAAGCGGGTGCAGCGCCCTCCTCGGACTATTGGTGGCAAAGCCCAGCGTTAAAACGGGCAGGAGGCCACGATGAGAGGGGCAGGGATCCTGCCTTTTATGGGTGGCGAGAACAACGCTGGACAGAGGAAGATGACGATGAGCAATCTTATTCGTTGGGCTCATCTACACTGGATGTTCTCAGAGAGAAGTTTGGAGAGGCAAGCTTCCGGGATGCACAAACGTGGCAACCCTGGATGGAGCAGTCAAGTCAAGGGAGAGGAAGAGAATCAGGAGGCCGTTTCCAGTTGTCTAGCCCTAAGTTCAGAGCAGAACAGCCGGTAAGGTCTGGAAGACGGGGTGGAGGCCACTTTTCAGTAGAGGAAGGGACTAGATGAGGGGAACTCAGGGGAGACTCCCGTCCCACATGAGACAGAGGAGATACCCCGGGAGTGGATCCTCGAGGACAACCCCTCTCCTCCCCAAGGACCAGGACCGGTCGGGGAGATAGGCAGACTACCGCTGAGCCTGTATGGGTTAGTGGCATGGGACAGCAGCAGATGCGTTACTGGGGCCCTCCACCGTTGCAGGCGGCATTCGATGGGAGTCCTGATCGAGTCGCCCTGTTTTTGAGCCAGGTGATAAGCCACCTGGATTTGTACGGCCATTTATACCCATCTCAGTGGGCAATGGTCATGGCGATTACAGCAGTGCTGTCTGGGGAAGCTGCTGATTGGGTGGCAGACCTCCATAGCGAGCATGCTCGTGAGTTGACTAGCGCCGGCCTTTTTCTAGAGGCGCTTCGGGTACATTTCGAGGACGAATCCCGTATGAAAGTCACAGAAGGTGAGCTTATGGCTATCAGACAAAAAGGGTGTCCAGTAAAAGAATACGTTCGTGAATTCAGGAAAACAGCGAGGAGACTGCGCTCTTGGCCAGAACGACTGATCATTAGACAATTCCAGTTAGGATTGGACAGAGACATACGGCAGGCGTGTGTCTACAGAGGCATCCCACTGAAAGTGGGGGAATGGTATAAGGCTGCAGTAGAATTAGATGTAGCACTTAGAGACTTTCTGTTTCATGGGGATGGTTTGACAGGTCTTCCACGACGTGTACCAGACAAGGCATTTGCACCAGGAGTCCCTCCTAGTTCTAGACCTGAAGGAAAAGACGTACAAAAGCCCGCTTTCAAGTTCTTTCGTTGCAATCAGCCGGGACATAGGGCTGCAGAATGCCCATTCCCACCAGCTTCTGTCTCGAAGTTACAAACACCAATCCCAAAGGATACCGCCAAACTGCGCTCCGCTGGGGAACGAGCTCGCACTCCAGCAAGGGAGTCTCGCAGTCCAGAAAAGACCAGAGCGGGCATGGAAAGATCCTTGGAGGAAGCGATAAGAGGGCTGACGGTAATATAGTGAGGACGATGATAGTGAGGACGATGACATTAATGACCCCATGGTAAGTGGTCCAGTTCATTCATTTGTGATACGTACCATACTGATCAATCAACGATCAGGACAAAAGACAGAACAAGGGGCCCTCATAGACTCAGGGTGCACTCGATGCATTATACGGAGAGCCATAGCAGAGAGCTTATCACTCACCATTAAACCTCTAACAACACCCATTGCATTTGAGCAGATGGATGGGACGGTATTGGGAGGGAAACCAGCAACCCATGTAACAGAACCTGTGTTAATGCAAATAGGACAGCACAGAGAAACCATACGGTTTATCGTAGTGGACACAATGGTCGAACCCCTCATCCTAGGACTGACATGGTTGGATAAATGGAGACCTGTCATCTGGTGGGAGGGGGGTTACCACCATATACGACTGGAAGCAGGTCCCGAACCCACACCGGAACAAGTCAGGGGGAATGGAGTTGAGGAACCGGAGAAAGTAAATGCCAGCACGGATTCCTTTCCTAGCATCTACCATGACCTGGCGGAGGTCTGTAGCGAACAGGGAGGGGACACACTACCCCCTCATAGAACAACAGATTGTGCAATCGAACTGTTGCCTGGGGCCACATTACCTCATCCTTGGATGTACTCAATGACTCCAAAAGAAATGACAGAATTGAGAGAGTACATAGATAAGAACCTAGCGAGGGGCTTTATTCAGCCCAGCAGATCCCACATGACCGCTCCGGTGATGTTCCGGGAGAAAAAAGACAGGGGTCTTAGGCTATGTGTGGACTTCAGGGGTCTTAACGCTGTCTGTGTAGAACCTCTATACCCCTTACCACTCATGAAAGATCTGTTAGCCGCACTATCCACGGGTAGAGTATTTACTAAATTAGATCTGTGGGAGGCCTACCATAGGGTCAGGATAAAGGCTGGAGATGAGTGGAAAACAACGTTCAATTGTCCATTCGGCAGCTATCAATACACAGTGATGCCGTTCGGTTTGCAAGGAGCACCGGCTGTTTTTATGCAGGTGATAAATAGTGTTCTACACGAACACCTGTATCGCGGGGTATTGGTCTACCTTGACGATATACTAATATACAGCAATACAATGCAAGAGCATGTGACATTGGTCCGTCAAGTGTTAAAGAAACTACTAGACGCCCAACTCTTTATCAAACTTTCAAAGTGCGAGTTTCATAAGCCTACTATAGACTATTTAGGCTATCATATATCAGCTGCTGGTGTAGAAATGGACCCGAATAAAGTGCAGGCGATCCTCGATTGGCAGGCGCCAAAAACACGGAGGGAGTTACAGAGCTTCCTCGGATTCGCCAACTTTTACAGGCAGTTTATTCCTAGGTTTGCTCATGTAGCCTTGACACTCACTGAGTTGTTGAAAACAAAAGCCCAAGGGGGTAAGGTACGACCAACAAGACCCCTTGATTGGACGGAAGCCTGTCAGACAGCTTTCGATCATTTAAAACAGTTGTTTATACAGGAACCGATTCTCAAACACCTGGATCCTACACAAAGGTTTGTGGTACAGGCAGATGCAAGCGACGTAGCGGTAGGGGCTGTTTTATTATAAACAAATAGCAAAGGAAAGTTATAGCCTTGTGCATATACCTCCAGAAAGTTAACCGCCACGGAAAGGGGTTGGGCGGTTTGGGAAAAGGAGGCATTCGCGGTTCATTGGGCGTTGATGACATGGAGACATTTATTGGAGGGAGCTACTCACCCATTTGAGGTGTGGACGGATCACTGGAACCTGGAGGCTTTACAAAAGCCCAGAAAGCTGTCTCCTAAACAAGTCCGGTGGGCCCAGCAGTTCCAACGCTTCAACTTCCAGTTGAAGTACATACCCGCAGGCCATAACTTCCTAGCAGATGCCCTCTCCCGCTTACCTCAATATAAGAGTAAAAGGGAAGATGTAGTGCAGGCACTGATACCCCAAAAACAAGGTCCCGAACAAATGGCTCACAATCAGGACTCTCACGCCTGGCAAGAAGAACTAAAACGTGCTATGGTGAATGATACGTGGCTGTCACAACATAAAGATGTATTACGGTTACACAAGGGACTGACGTGGAAAGGCGACAAAATCTATGTCCCTCAGGTTGCACGAAATATGGCTCTTCGTAGGTATCATGACGTAAAAACAGCAGGCCATTTCGGTTTCATTAAAACATTACATCTAGTGAGGCGGCAATTCTGGTGGCCTCACATGCGGGCAGATGTAAAAGAATATACTAAACGATGTACGGTCTGTACTATGTCCAAAACACGAATAGGAAAACCTCCTGGATTGTTACAACCAGTGGCTACTCCAAAACAACCATGGGATGAAATAGCCATGGATTTTATTGTTGACCTACCGGATAGTACTGGACACAATGTCATATGGACTGTAATTGATCTTTTTTCGAGACAAGCGCACTTTATACCATGCAAAGGGCTTCCATCGGCCCGAAAGTTAGTCACCCTCTTTATTCAACACATATATAGACTACATGGCATCCCTCACAGAATAATTTCCGATAGAAGTGTTCAATTTACAGCCAAATTCTGGCGTGCGTTTATAAGACACATAGGGTCCTCACAGGGACTAAGCTCAGCCTACCATCCGAGCACAAACGGAGTGGCTGAAAGGACCAACACGATGGTAGAAAGATATCTCCGCAGCTATGTATCCCATCAACAGACAAAGTGGTCTGATTTCCTCCCATTTGCAGAGGTTGCCTATAACAATACCGTACATAGAAGTACTGGGTTTAGTCCCTTCCAAATCGTTACAGGAAGAGAATTTGTACCCATACCAGAACTAACGATAGCTCCGCAAACCACTGACTCTCCATCGGTTTGGAGTAGCAAAATCAGTAACTGCTGGGAACAGGTAGAAAAATCCCTAGCGGAAGCTCTAAACGAATACAAAAAAGGTGCTGATCGGAAACGACAAACACAACCGTTATATAAAGTGGGGGATCGAGTATACCTTTCCACTAAATATCTGAAACTCAAATTACCCTGTAAGAAACTAGGGCCTAAGTTTATAGGTCCTTTTGTCGTATCAAGGATCATAAATCCAGTGACAGTGGTGCTGACCTTACCACCCTTAATGGGGAAGGTACATCCCATCTTCCACTGCAGTCTACTAAAACCCGCAGACTACCTGGACACAGGTCCTGGACCCATTGCAAATGACCACTACGAAATATCAGCTATCCTTGATGCAAAAAGGAGTAGGGGACGTATACGATATCTAGTAATGTGGAAAGGGTACTCGTATGCAGAAGCCTCATGGGTTGATGAAAAGGATATAAATGCACCCCGATTGTTATCCAAATTCTATAAACGGTATCCCTGGAAACCAAAACCCTAACTCTTTGTCTTTCAATCCTTTCCAGAAAGGATCCTGGTAGAGGGGGCTGCCTGTCG
>JANHFM010282856.1:0-15095 GCA_032468115.1 Grayia smithii
AACTATCAGCAGCCAACTCTTGCTCATAAAGTGAAACCCTTTAGCAGAGAGGTCATTTAAACTCCCCAGAAAGAGCACACTTAGGAGAAGCAATCCTTAGATCCATTTGCACCACTTAGAGATACCAGCTGGTCTCATTCACCTCATAAGATATCCCAAGGAAATCAGAAAGGCAGTAAAAAAATCAGTGTCAAACTTGCATCCTGCCTCTTGGGAGTACACGCCAAAAGTACAGTGTCAAGAACCACTAAAGCAGTGAAGGAAGACCTCCCTCCCCTGATAGAAAAAGCACTTAAAATAAGCCTAACTACAAAGAAACCAATTACACTAGAATGAAGCAAAGGAGCAAACACAATAGCTGTTGCTTATTAAACTAAATACCAGTTCAAATAGACACAGGAACTAGCCAGATTTCTGAAGCTGCTTCTTTTCAAGAACAGAGATTAACAGTTTTCCTTCCAAACAAAGCTGAATACAGAAAATTATCCCATCAATGAACACAGGATTAAACATTACCAAGCACAGAATTAAACTTCCAAAAACTAGTTTTAGGCCAAAAGTCAGAAAGGGTATGTAAACTCACGTTTGAATGTCAATCTGTCTAGCTAGCCAAGAAGCCTTGCTGAATGTCACTCATCTTGGTTCTTTGACATTAAAAGCTTCTTACTGGCAGCTCTGCTTCGTTATTCAATTATTTCTTCAAAGTGCTGGTCATTGCATCCTGGCTGGAAGAACTTCAGCAGGGGAGTATTTCCTCCCAATTACAGTATAAAAAACTTAAAACAACCATTCCCCTTTAAGAAAATCAAGCCCCTAATAAACCAAAGCAAAGTACCAGCAAAGGGGGAAAAAACCTCTGGAGAATCTCAGGCGACAGTAAGTCTGGGCATACTGCCAAGATCCTTTAGCTGTTACAATGTAATAAGGCTTAACTGAGAGGCAGTTTCTGTAAGCAGGCCAATAAAGATTAGGCTAGAAACAATACCAGAATGTTTCCTTCCTGCCTTCCTGACATGATTAGCCCTGTAAAGTGTAAAAAAAGAAAAGGAGATTTCTTCCAACAACCAGTTCTCCGAACTGCTCAGAAAGTTAACAAACGGTTCTTCCGAATAGGTGTGAACCGGTTGAATCCCACCACTGGATAAATCACAAACATAAATATTCCAAATTATTTTAGGTCTTATATAAATTTTGGGATCACCATAAGGATTCTGATTTGTATGTTCATCCTTTATTTAGTTATTATTATGAAATATTTATGTATTTGTGCAGAGCAGCCAATATTACTCATTTTGTTTGGCACAAAGAGAAAGGGAGGAAAATATTTTATTATTATGGTTGGTCACACAGTTAACCAGATGTTTGGACTGGATGAGGCGTTTTTGTCAATCTATCAAGTGCTTCCCAAGGACCTGGGATAGACAGATATTGTTTAATAATATTGTTTATATTATCACCAGATGTAAGCACTTCCAAGTAAAATTGCATTTTGCAACAGACTGATTGCGAATTTGTCAATGTGGTTTTTTAGATGTTTTGGAATTATATCCAAATTACATACTGTGTTTCCCCAAAAATACAACCTATCACTTGGACAGAAATGGCAACTCCAGTAAGAGCAAGGGAGGAGGACTCTGTATCTATATACACAGTAACTGGTGTGTTAACAGCAAAGTAGCTTATATGTATTGTTCCCCAGATTTGGAACTGGTGACTGTCACATGTAGGCCATTTTATTTGCCTAGATAAATCACTGTGATAATCATTATAGCTGTTTATATTCCACCTGATGCCAATGTCAGCATGGCACTTTCTAAGCTATATGACATAATCTCCAGGCAGCAGCAAACTCATCCAGAAGGTGCTTTTCTCAAGGCTGGGGACTTCAATCAAGCGTGCCTAAAGACAGTTCTCCCTAAGTTTGTGCAGTATGTGCAATTCTCCACCAGAGGGAAGAACACTTTAGACTATGTGTACTGTAACCTGAAACAGGCATACAGAGCAATCCCCCTCCCCCACCTAGGTACATCTGACAATATTTCACTCCTGTTATGGCCAAAGTATGTCCCTCTTAGGAAAAGAACTCAGCCAACCATGATAATGGTCAAAACCTGGCCAGAGGGTGCTCTCAGTCAGCTGCAGGACTGTTTTGAAAGTGGAGTGTATTTGAACATCACGATCTACATGAATACACCAATGCTGTACTCTCTTATATCAAAGCATACACTGACAGTGTAACAACAGATAAGTGCATTAAAGTCTATGGGAATTGTGAACCCTGGATGACTGCCATGGTACGGATGCTTCTGAGAGCCCGAGATTCTGCCTTTAAGGCAGGGGATAGTGATATATTCAGAGAGGTCAGGGCAAACCTTAGAAGAGGCATTAAGATGTCTAAACAACAATACAAACATAAGGTGGAGAACCATCTGGCAGATAACAACCCGAAGCACATGTGGCAGGGAGTGCAGCATCTAACTAATAAGGGCAACACAAAGAACATGGTCAATGCTGATGCCTTGGAGGTGAAAAGACCAGATCCCATAGCTGCTCACTATGAGGTGAAAAGACCAGATCCCATAGCTGCTGCCCACCGGCCTTCTGATTCCCAGCCACTCACTCTCTACAAACATCAAGTGAGAGCTATATTGAAGGCTGTGAATCCTTGCAAAGCTGTAGACCCAGATGGGATGCTGGGGATTGTGGTAAAGAATTGTGCCGATCAATTAGCAGGGGCCCTCTGAATTATTTATTTATTTATTTATTTATTTATTTATTTATTTATTTTTTCAATTTATATGCTGCCCAGCTCCCAACAGACTTTAACATCTCCCTGCAAATGGCCAGTGTTCCATCATGTTTGAAAGCAGCCACTATTGTCCCAGTCCCGAAGAAAACAGCAATTAACTGCCTAAATGACTACAGACCTATCAGATTAATATATGTAGTGATGAAATGCTTTGAGAGATTGGTTCTCCAACACCTTAGAACATGCCTCCCACCAGACTTTGACAAATATCAGTTTGCCTGTGGGGGAATAGGTTGACAGACGACACCACTGAATGACGCTACAGAATGTAAAGCCCCTGCTTTACATTCTGTAGTGAGCCATCTGGAGAAATCCAAGAACTATGTCAGGATGTCAGGATACTTTTCATAGACTATAGCTCATCCTTCAACACCATTCTGTCAAGCATCCTTATCGAAAAGCTTGTTGTAGGTCGAGGACTAGGCCCAATAACAAGAGTACACGTGTGGATTTAATATAAGTCCTTTTATTGTATAATTGGACTTACATGGCATTGATGCTGTCCTGCTTCTCTTGCAGGTACATACAAAAAGCAAAGGGAAGAACCCAGGCACGAGTTCTTATACCCAAGGGGTGGAGATCAGAACAAAAGGTAAGTCACATGTTTTTTTATCAGAACATTTAACCCTTAAGTTACATATATTGTTAATTAGGTATTTCATGCCAACAAAACGCCTTCTAAATACCTAACTCATCATGTATGTTTGGTGATGTATTTTCTACCATAATTTTTAAGCCCATTTTCTCAGTTAAATAAGTGTGCTGCTTGTGAGGTAGAGGTTTTGTTAATAAGTCAGCTATTTGCTCCTTAGTGTCACAATGAATGGCTTTGATAAAGCCTAATTCTGTCATCTGTCTAATGTGTTTGTACTTTATATCGATATGTCTCGATCTCTGCCCTATTGCGTCTGCCTTAGATATCTCTATGGTTGTGCTATTATCCTCATGAATAATGATGGGGAATTTTGGCTCGCCCCATATACTACACAAGAGTTCATCGAACCAAATTAAGTTATTGGTGATTTTTGACAGACACACAAATTCCGCTTCTGTGGTAGAGGTGGCAACTAGTTTTTACTTCCCTGAGTACCAATGAATGGGACAGTTATTGAAGAATAGGATGTATCCAGAGGAACTTTTTCTACTCTTGATGTCCCCAGCCCAATCTGCGTCTGCGTAACATTTGAGATTAGGTATCTGGCTATTCTTGGGCACGAGGCATAAGGAGAAGTTAATACTGAATTTCAGGTATCTGAGGAGTTTTTTTATGGCTTCCCAGTGATATGTTGTGGGTTGGTTTACATGTCTTGATAATAGGTTGACTGGCAAGGCAATGTCAGGCCTTGTCCAATTTGCTATATACAAAAGTGACCCTATGGTCGACCTGTAGAGTTGATTGTCATCAAAAGGCTGCTCGTCATTGTGGGTGTGCTTCAGAAAATCAGTCTACATGGGGGTCTCAGTTGGTTTAGTGTCTGTCATGTTGCATTTCTCTAGTAATTCTTGAATCTTTTCCTTTTGTGATATTCTGAACCCCTTCTCAGTTCTTATTATTTGTACCCCTAGATATTTATCTATTTTTCCTAATGATTTGAGAGAGAAATGCTTACTGAGGTCTGAGGCAAATGCGTTGCATTTATTCTGGTGCTTGCCGATGTATAAGATGTCGTTGACATAAACGAGTACTATCTCTATTGATTCACTGTCCTTTCTTGTGAACACGCATTTGTCTGCAGATGTGGCTTCGAAATTGATTGTTTTGAGAGTTTCCTACAGGCAATCATACCACTCTTGCCAGATTGTTTTAGGCCGTAGAGGCTTTTGTTCAGTTGCCATGTCTCGCTCCCTTCATTGTTGATTCCAGGTGGTGCTTTAATGAAGATGCTTTTGTCTAAAGTTGCGTGGAAATATGCAGTCTGAACGTCGAATTGGAAAACATCCAGGCCTAATACTGAAGCTATTACCAGTGCACTCTTTACGCTCTCTGCCCTGACTGTGGGAGAGTATGTGTCTGTATAATCATCTGGGTACCTCTGGGCGAAACCCTGGGCCACCAGTCTGGCTTTGTACAGGATTCTATTGCCTTCTAGTGGTTTGGTTTTGAATACCCATCGTGTCCCTATGACTTTCTTATCTTCTGGGGCTTTGGTGGGGGTGTAGACGTCTAGCTTTTTCAGACTGTCCATTTCTTTCTCCATGGCTTCTTTCCATTTTTCTGGTTCACCTATGGGAACTTCCAGTATGTCTTTGTAGTTTTGTGGTGTGGTAGTGGTGGTATTTATGTTCATAATGTGGTCTTGATATCTTTTCGGTCTCTTATTCCTATTATTTCTGATGGGTCTCCTGGGTTCAGGATCCAGTTCACTTTCTGTGTCTGTGGTTTCTGTGATTTTGAGGTTGGGGTGGTTATCTTTCCATTCATTGGCTTCTTGTTTAGTGGTTTGTGTTGATTGATGCCTTTGATTGGGTGTGTTTGTGGTTTCATTGGGGTGTATTCTGGACCAGTTTGTATGCTCGTAGAACTCTGCCGATCTGGATATGATTATTTGATTATTCGCATCAACAAAGCGGTACCCCTTGGTGCCTGTCTCATACCCTATAAACCTTGCCCTTCTAGAAATTTTGTTCCCTTTCTTTCTTAGCTGCTTGGGTATGTGAACGTCAGCTCTGGCCCCAAAAACATGCAAGTGTGAGAGGTCTGGTTTTCTGTTGTATAGAGCCTCATAGGGTGTTTTATTTATAGAGCTAGACCAGAGTCTATTTATTGTGTAATTGGAATACATGAGCGTGTCTTCCCAGAAATGCTGGCCCATGTCAGCATCTTCAAGCGCGCACGTCATCATATTTTGTAGCATTCTATGCTTTCTCTCAGCCACCCCATTCTGAAAGGTAGAATATGGACTTGTGGTGTAGTGAATGATTCCTTGCTTCTTCATCCACCTGGTGAAATCCCCGGATAGGAACTCTGCCCCTCTGTCAGTTTGAACCTGTTTTATTCTGATGTTGTGCTGTGTTTCCACCCTCTTATAGAATTCTAGATATGCATGTAGTGGTGGCTCTACTGGTATTATAAAACATGTTATGGATTATTTCCCATACTTCTGACAGTTGAATAATTATCAAAGCTGGAATAGAGGGAAGAGTCAATGCTTGCAAGTAACAAGTAGAAAGCTTTGTGGTTTGAACAATCTGTTTGTAAAGTCCAGGGCTTGCTAGGTGTCTCAAACAGCAAATGTAGCGCATTTTCTTTCATTAATAAAATTTGTAATTGTTGCCCCCATTCTAAAAAATTTGTACCATCTATTTTTAACTTAGGAAAATTGCTAGGAAAAGTTCCTGCTGTATTTGGGTTGCTGCTGAGCCAGGATTGCTGTCCATGGTCCTGACCAGCAAATGGGCAAAAAAGGGTAGGAATTAATGGGACTAGTTTAAAATTACAAACTTTTTTTTCTTTTCTTTGCACAGGTCGGTTCCACACATGTGCGAAGTCCATTTCTTCTTGAATTCTGGCGAGTGAGGAGCTCCTTTCAGTGCTCCTCTGAAGCAGGCCCGGCTGGAACTAGTGGGCGACATGGATGGCTCGGGAGGTGATGCTGGATCCGGATGCCCTCCTGGATGTCAATGAGTCTGCTGGAGAAGGTAGGTGCAGCGCGGAAAGCTCCTCGGGTCGGTCAGGTTGTGGGTAGGCCTCGCGGTGCTCGGGTGGGTCAGCCGCCATCTTGGTGGGCCCGAGGCCCAGGTCGTTGGCTAGGGACCGTTGTTTTGAGTTCACCGGTGGGCCCAGGTAGGGTGCGTGTAGCTGTCTGATCGCTGCGGTGGTAGTGGTCGCCAGTTGTTGCCGTTGTAGTGTAGCTTGCGTTCATTGCGGTTTTCCCTCTGGTGTTTGGTAGTTGTGGCCTGGGGTTACTTGGATTCTGCTGGTGTAGGTCGGTCGGTTGTGGGTTTTGGGAACTTTGTTTTCTTCATTGTTTTGTGTGCGGTGGGCTGCGGCTTGGTCAGGGGGTGCCGCTTCTTCTGCTCCTTTCCCAGGCAGCGTGGCTAGCTTGAGATTGGAGCTGAACATAGCGGTGATTATTTCTAGGGCCCTCTTCACCTCGTAGTCTGTATATATTTGAGTGGGGGTGATTTTGGTATCACCCTTCTCTCCGTAGTTGGTGAGATCACTGTTTCGCGCCCAGATTTTTGAATCTCAGGCTTCCATTGGTTGGTTGTCGGCCATCTTGGACCACGTGTCCAAAGATGGCTGCAGCATTGGAGTTGGTGGGAAAATCTTTTTCCTGACCGTGGGGATGCCGTGAAGAGAGTAATTGTCTCTTGCCGGTAAGTCCTTTTCTCTTGGTCGCTGGTTCGGGGCTGTTGTCTCCACTGCGGACGTTCGCGAGTTCGGAGAAGCTGTCTTCTTGTTTGTCTCGACATTTTTGTGTGAGCTGCTTTTTCATTTCTGCGAGTGCTGCTTTTAGTTCTTTAATTTCTTTTTCAAGTGTCTCTGTGGCGGCTTCGCCTCTGGATGCTTCCTTTTCTCCTGTTGTAGTGGCTTCTTTGTGGTTTGCATTGGGAAAAGTTTCGTCCATGGCTGGCTGTGTTGTAGCCAGCTTGGATTTGGATCTGGTGGTCATTTTGCTTTCCTCAGTGGTTTGCGTGGTAGATTCAACCATCGTGGGTGCTGTTATGGGCCAGCTGTCCTCTGCTACCAATTGTTATAGGTCGAGGACTAGGCCCAAGAACTAGAACACACGTGTTGATTTAATGTAAATCCTTTTATTGTATAATTGGACTTACATGGCATTGATGCTGTTCTGCTTCTCTTGCAGGTACATACAAAAAGCAAGGAAGGAGATCCAGACAAGGTGTTTTATACCCAGTGGGTGGAGAATGGAACAAAAGGTAAGTCACATGTTTACACCAAAACATTTAACCCTTTAATTACATTGTTAGTTAGGTATTTCAATCCAACAGTGTTGCTACAAATCATTTTCAAATGTGAAATGAACCCCTGGAGAGCTACAAATCTTTAAGCATCTCTAATCATGTACCCTGCAACGCCCTGAATTCCAAAGTTTTAATGCTTTCTGAGTCTAGTAATTCTCAGCTTTCAAAAACCAAAATCAAAACCAACCAATCAACGAACCAACCAACCAACCAACAAAATATCAGGGATGGGATTTTATAAATCTAGATCTTGATCCCTAGCCAACATAATTATATTTTTCTATTCTTTCCCCCTATAATAAATTTCAGAATATTGGTAATAAGCACAGTTTTTTCTAGGTTAGGTGTTACCATTCCCTTATTGCCCTGGAGCTGTTAACAGGCCAAATTAGTCTGTGTTTAATTAGTCACCTCCCAAAAACACATTTCAAGGTATTTGCACCATGACCATATATGTAACAGACATCAATATTATATTTTTGAAGTTGGTGATATAAAATTGATGAAATTAAAAAATCAAGACTAAAAATTCTGGTGCATTCTGGTATATTCTATTGATATTTGTTACATATCTGACTATAATGCAATTACTTTGAAATGAATTATAATTGAAATGCAATTACTCTGGCATTTCATTAGCCAAGAAATCTATTTAATCTGTCTTTAGATGATCATTTGACGGCCATGACCGGGGGGGCCTTCGCCCAGGTTCGCCTGGTGTGTCAGTTGTGCCCTTTCTTAGACCGGGATGCCCTTTGCACAGTCACTCAGGCCCTGGTCACTTCTTGCCTGGACTACTGTAATGCTCTCTACATGGGGCTGCCCTTGAGGTGTATCCAGAGACTCCAGCTAGTCCAGAATGCGGCCGCTTGGGTAGTTATGGGAGCTTCCCGTTACTCCTGTGTGACACCTCTCCTGCGCAAGTTACACTGGCTGCCGGTGGTTCTCTGGATTTGCTTCAAGGTGCTAGTGCTTACCTATAAAGCCCTACATGGCATTGGCCCAAGGTACTTGCAGGACCACATTCTGCCTTCATTCCACCACCCTGTGCGCTCACATAGGGCTGCACTCCTCAGGGTACCATCGGCCAGACAATGTCAGCTGGTGGTGCCCAGGGCGAGGGCGTTCTCTGTGGCCGCACCAACCCTCTGCAACGAACTTCCCACCGACCTCCGGACTGCCCCTGACCTCCGTTCCTTCTGTCACAATATAAAGACATGGCTTTTTAAACAGATCTTCTGATGTGATCGGGCTTTTTAACTCTGTTGTTTTAAATTTATGTCTAAAACTAAATTTTAGTATTTTTAACTGTTATATCTTTGGAATATTTTTAATGTTTTGTAAGTAGCCCCGAGTCCCTCGGGAGAAGGGTGGCATCTAAATATAAATATAAATAAAATGGGTCATTCCATGTCAAGTGGTCTGATTTCAGAAAAGCGCCCTGCTTGACCATCACAGATTTCGATGAAAATTGGTGTGAACATGCACACATGTCCCCAATGAACATTGGTAAAGTGTTATGTGTGCCGATGCAATACTTGTGGAGATATAGTCATTTGTTTGACCCCATACCACAGCCTTCTACAGTATGAGGTTTCAGCAACTTTGAGACATAATGTCTCCAGCAATATTTTGTTGAGAGAAACAAAATAAAAACTTGGTCATCTTGTACAACTTTTTGTGCTCTATTAAACAAAATAATAAAAACATTCTCATAAGCGATCTCCATCTAGATAATTTGGAGCAAAGTTGCCCAAAATTTACTGCTGCACATTTCAGGGGGCTGTAGCAGTATTTAAGAAGATAAAACTTCTGGAAAAAGCATAAATCTTACCGCAGCCAGGAAAAAGGACAAAAACTCAGCCTTTCAGCACAAGTAAAAGACGAGCTGTGTGACACACCTAGGTCACATCTTCTGGGTCTTTGTTCCTACTTGGTTTGCCCGTCAGTTCAAGTTCAGGAAGAGCTGGAGGAGGCCAGTCAGGTCTGCACCTGAGAAGAAGAAAGCTGATGAGAAAGTGCCAGGAGTCCAGGCACATGGTTGGAGAGGGCTGGATAAAGTAATTTTGTTTCCTCTTTTCTGTTAGAGGACTCAGCAGAATGACAGCATGCTGAACTCTGATGCCCAAATTTGGACATTATTACAATTGTACTCCCTATTTGGAAGCGGATGTGGGGCAATTTGTTTTCTTCTGTTTTCACAAACGTTGTCTTTCTACAGTATTTCCTTCAGAATTAACATTAATTTAATTTGCCCGTTTACTCGCTATTTGCTCAGTCCTGGTTCAGAGAATTTCTTTGGAGGAAGCTGCTTGCCTAGGAAGAGAGGAAAAGACTGAACTGGACAGAACTATAGGGCTGCCTTCCAGCTCTTTCCGAGAGAGGAAGAAGAGCGCCTGGCATTATTTTCTGGGCCAAGGAAGAGGGACAAATGGCTTCTGCCCTCCAGACTTTGGACAGCCCCAGGACAGATGTAGCTAGAGGTGTGAGGGAGCTGCATCGCCTCTCTGGCACCCAGCAGGAGGCAGCAGCTCTTGGCAGTAATGATTCAAGTTCTCAGGATTTTTCAGGCAGGGGGGTGATGGGCTCCCATGCTGGAGGTGCCCATGGCTGCGTGGATTGGAAGAATTCTTTCTCTCTTGCCAGGCATCCATTGTGGATGTTCACTGCCTGGAGAAGCTGGAACCGGCCCGGCACTAAAGGACTAACACTCCCTCTCTTTTGTGTCTTCTGCCCAGGTATTCACACACGGCTCACATACACCATGGGAAACTGTTGCTCGTGGGTGGGGTCTGGCTCAGCCCTCCTTCGGTGCCGGGAGTTGCCGTGATAGACCTGGCGACAAGGGCTCTAGCAGAGTATCATATTGACACAGTGAGTTGAAACTTTGAGGCAGTTGAACTTGGGGTTCTCTTTGGCTCTTCTTCTCACAGAGGCGAAGCACCCTTGGCCGGGGTCAGCAATAGGAGAGGCTGTTCTTTTGGTATTGATGCTGGTACTTTCCTCCTGAAATATTATCTGGTTCATTAGCTCAGTTGTCTTCCAAGGAAGATAGTGGGTGCAGTTGCCAGAGCATCAGCAAGTACCTTTGGATGGATTCTTCCAGCTCCAGAGAATTAAATTTATTGGCAGAAGATAGGTGTTCACAGGCCAAGCTCAATCCTGCCCTTGTTTTGCTGTTCCCAACTGCTGGAGGAATACAATCCCTTTCTTCTTAGAGCCGTAAGGAGTAGTTGACATTAGGAGTTGTTCTGATGGTTTTTGCTCCTTTTCCTCCAGAACCTCGCTACAGATGCAGTTCTGAACCGATAAATCACGTGTCCGGGAACAGACATCGGAAAATAATTGGGGTGGGGGCACTGTGGTTTCTGCCTCAAATCCATGCTGAGTTCAGGAATGGGATTTACAGTGCATTCAGAAAAGTATTCGGACCCACTTCACTTTTGTCGATTTTGTTATCCGGCAGCCTGATTCTACAGTTGTTGAAATTCATTATTTTTCCTTAACTCAGTACCCCATAATGACAAAGTGAAAACAGAATTTTAGAAATGTCTGTACATTTCTTAAAAAGAAAACCCTGAATAATCACATAAGTGTTCAGACCCTTTACAACACTTGAAATTTCACCCAGGTGCCTCCTAGTTCGCTTGATAGTTGCTGACACCTTGATTGGAGTTGACCTGTGGTAAATTAAATTGATTGGAAATGATTTGAAAAGGCACATCTCTATAAAAAGCCTCACAGCTGATAATGCATACTCTAGCAGAGCAAAAGCCACTGAAGATTCCTAAGAGAACAGTGGCCTCCAATGGAAGAAGTTTGGCACAACCAGGACTCTTTGAAGAGGTGATCACCTGGTCAAACTGAGCAATTGGGGGAGAAGGGCCTTAGTAACAAAGGTGACCAAGAACCTGATGGTCACACTGACTGAGCTCCAGAGATTCTGGTGTGGAAATGGGACAGAGTTCCAGAAGGATAGTCATCACTGCAGCCGTCCACCGACCTGGGCTTTATGGCAGAGTGGCTAGACAGCCCCTCTTCAGTGCAAAACACATGAAAGCCCTATTGGAGTTTGCAAAAAAGCACCTGAAGGACTCTCAGACTATGAGGACAAGATTTTCTGGTTTGATGAAACCAAGATTGAATTGTTTGACCTCAATTCTAAACGTTATGTCTAAAGGAAACCAGGCACCACTGATTAACAGCCCAATATCATCTCAGCAGTGAAGCATGGTGGTGACAGCATCATGCTGTGGGGGTGTTTTTCAGCAACAGGGACTGGGAGATTGATCAGGGTTGAGGGAAAGCTGAATGGAGCAAAGTACAGGGATATCCTCAGTGAAAACCTGTTCCTCAGCGCTCAGGACCACAGACTGGGCTAAAAGTCTACTTTCCAACATGACAATGGAGGGGATGTCTAGCATGGGCTGCTGCGAAAGACCAGGAGCAAAGACACACATGCACATGCACACAAACACACACAACCCGCACACTTCCTCCAAATGGAAAAATGCCAGGAGAGAGCAAGCTCTTCTTTTTGTGCTCGCTCCTGGCGTTTTTCCATTTGGAAGATGGAGAGGAAAAGGAAGAAGAAGACAACAAGGGCGATGATCCCGGGTGTGAAAATCCGCAGCTGGAAGCTCTGGGTGAGTGAAAAGGGGGAGCAGCCAAGCATTTTGTTTCTCTCTCTCTCCCCCCCTGCCCCCAGTCATCTCCCAGACTGGGTGGCAGAGGTGGAAAGGTGGGCAATCTTTGGGGCTAAGAGGCATTGGATCTGGCTTGGCGAGTGGGGTCAGGCTGGTCAGGTGCTGATCATCTGAAGCTTTTTTTTACTTTTTAAAGCATTTTTTTACTAGTTAAAAATGTTTTAAAAAGTGAAAAAAAGTTGGTCACGCCCACCCAGTCACATGACCACCACCAAGCCATGCCCACAGAACCGGTGGCAAAAAAAATTAGATTTCACCACTGGTCTGAATATTTTCTGAATGCCCTGTAATTTACCAGATGAGGAAGAGGCAAGATGTGTATTGCTCAGATACTCTGATGAGCAGGTCCGGAATTTACCCAGAGCTGCCAAGAGCAGAGGCAGCAGGAGCTTGGAAAGGAAGGCATGAAAGTATCCATGCCAAGAAGGAGGTGAAGCTGGAGAAGGAACACTGGGAAGGGAGGCTGCTGGTTCCTGTGTGCTGGGGAGGAAGAGGAGCAAAAGCGGAGAGCAAGAGACTGCGCTGTGATTTGATGTTCCTGGATCTTCTTGGGATCTTTGTGACAGCTGGAGACTTATCGTTCTGCTTCACATTTGCTGTAGCATCTAACCAGGAGCCCACTTGCCCACCACTTACCACTTAATGCTCACCCTTAAGGAGGAACAAGAGAGAAGGTAGATTTGTCTTTGTGTTCTCAGCTGCCTGGTTCCTAAAGTTGCTTCTTGTCACTTTCTTCTGTTGCAGACATTTCTGGAGTGGCCCCTGATGTTACACAACCACAGCAGTGTCATTGTGCCCGATACGGAGGAGATAATTCTTACTGGGGGGGGCGGAAACTGCTTCTCCTTTGGGACTCATCTGAACTGGTCACCTGTCCGACTGGATCTGAGCAGCATCTGGAGGGCTGTGCTTTGACATCTTGTGGGTCAAGAGGACAGCAGAAGGGCCGAAGCAGCATTCAATGATACAGTGGACTGGACTGCTTGCATTCAAGAACATTCCCCCCCACCCCCAGCCCATTAGATACAGTGGCAGCCTCTCCCAAGAGAGCTGTGCTCCTGCTCCACGGAGAAGATATTCCATCAGTGGCCCTGGCTGCTGGGGCAAGGAGCCCAGGTGCAGG
Organism: Grayia smithii; assembly: GCA_032468115.1. Taxonomy (NCBI): domain Eukaryota; kingdom Metazoa; phylum Chordata; class Lepidosauria; order Squamata; family Grayiidae; genus Grayia; species Grayia smithii. The sequence goes on from JANHFM010282856.1 coordinate 13,568, forward strand.
AGGTCACCTGCCCTAAAACTCTCATCCCCATCTCCTTTGCTGCCTCCCAGACAGTGGCCATTGTCAGAGAGAGGGTCTGGTAGGTTTCTGGGGAATTTTTGCAGTTTCCTTCCTGTACCCTCTCATCTGCTTCACCTGTGCCAGCCTTCTGCAGCATTTTCTAGTGATTTCAACCGCTCAGAGAAAGCAACACTGAGCAAAATGAGTTTGTTCCCAGCAAAAAGTCAAGCCCGTTTTCCTTCCATGGGTGGACTTCTATCATACAGGCCATTCTCTGTTCACTTCTAAGCCTCTGGGTTGTGTACCCTTAATAATAGTAATTGCCTCCTGCTAAGTAGGTAACTTCATTTAATAGCAGTATAACAAATACAAGGTTTTGTTATATTTGAAGGGTCAGCTGCAGTGACAAAAATCCTTTACAGTAGTAGTCTGTAAAAAGAAAAGAAAAAAATAAGTTGGGATGGAAGCTGGAGCTTGAAGAACATGAACCAACACCAGCCTGCAACGCTTAAGCTGCTCCTGCTATGTAGCAGCTGTTGCTGCTAGAATTCAGGGAAGAAGCTCCTTGGCTTTCCTCCTATTCTCCACCCATCCTTATTTTTGCAGCCCAGCAACGCCCACCACGAGCCCAAAGGCAGGGACAGGATCCATCTTAGGCAAGAGTGGAGTTTCTCTAAATCTGTTCTATTGTTAAAAAAATGCCACGGCCACTAGATGGGGATGTTTCTCACTTGAAGACAAAAGGATTTCAGGGGAAAGCCGGAAGGGCTGCTGGAGGAGTCAAAAGAGCTGGATTTCTGCCTCCCAGAGCAGCTATTCGGATCCTCTTTCTTGCCACCAGGGTGCTGAGTTGTGAACTCGGCCAAAGATTGCCTGTCAGCCACCAGCTGGCTCTCCAGGAGGCCCTGGCTGGGGTCTTGTAGCCCACCAGTCCCAATTCAACCTTTTTCCAGCCTAGAATGCTCTGCAAACTTCTATAAATCCTGCAGTTCCAGCTAACCACATTTTGCTCACTCACAGTTCAGCATGTTGTACAAACAACCCGGGTGGGGAGGACCTTGTTCTTGGCCTCCCTGGCTTTTCCTTCCTTTGAAAAGGAGGTCATCTCCCCCTTGGTGAAGTTTCCATCCTATTCCTGGGCAGGACCTTTCCCTTACGGTTTGATGGCACAGCTTCCTCAGCTCCCAGCCTGCTTTCGCTTCTCCTCAAATGCGCTTCTGGCCCAAACACAGCCCTGTTCTCTGCCTCCCCAGCCAGGTTGGATTTGAGTTCGGCCACACAGGCTGTTTCAATAAGGACTAAAAGCTGAGTCTTCTCCTTTTTTTCTCCTTTTCTTAGAAACAGCAAATCCATGGCCCCGGAGCCCATTGCTGAGAAAGCCTGCGAGGGGGAGGGGGGCATTTGGGCCAAAGGAAGCCAGCGCTTCCGGGTGGAAAGGGCTCGGCTGCCTTTCTCTTCCTCTCTGGAAGGGAGGTGCTGGATGCCATCCTCTCCATCTCCCAGGCGGCAGGGCAGGGCGATCTGCTAA
>JANHFM010301860.1:0-14921 GCA_032468115.1 Grayia smithii
CTGGAGCTCTATATAAGGAGAGCTCCAGTCACCCGTTCTCTGTTCGTTTTGGTTAGAGCTGATTAATAAAGAGTCTGAAGTCACTGAGCTGTTCTGTTTCTTATGCGTGCTAACTTAACAACCCCAATCAAGAAACTGCCAAAGAGCCATCAGTAAACAGCCCAACCAAAGACTCTCTAAGACCACCTCCATCCATACAGACAGTCACCAGAATATAAACTGACATCAAACAGCACTCCTTACTAGCATTGATAATGTTACCTAGTTTGGGTAAGGAAATGTCTGCAAGAAAACAAGCCATCTCAGAGAGCACCAAGGACCCCCCATTACATAAATGTTTATCTGGAGCAGCAACATCAAGAACAGTTTGGGTTAAAGCAGGTTGAGATTTCTGATCAAGGACACCATGTAGATGGCTTTTGTTCCCCAGTTGCTCTGACCATTTTGAATTTACTGGTGCCCCTGGTTTGAATGCTTTATTTTGATTGCTGGATGGGTTCATGTATAATTTCATCCTCCGTTAAATATTTCCTGATTGCAGATTCTTGGCCAGTTACTACTTCATCTCTATTTTATTTTCCTTATGAGGAAAGTTACTCTTGAATGCTTTCTTCATGGCTTCCTAAAAAACATAAATAAAAGTTTCTACCTAGGATGGCAGTGGCCCACAATCTCCAAAATGGCATCCTGTTATGCAACACAATTAGATAATGTATTAAAGAAGTCCCTGCGGATTTTACTCTGCTAGTCATTGCCAATTATAGGGGGTGGTGCTATCTTCATTTCAAGGGCCAATGAGCCAGCCTTGTGAAAAGACATTTCCATGGTTGAATGGCCAGCATGACATCATAGAGCACTGTTGCCTTCCTTCCAAAGTGGTATCTATTTATCTACTCGCATTTGCATGCTTTCAAACTGCTAGGTTGACAGGAGCTAGGGCAAGGATGGGAACTCACCCTGTCACATGCTCAGGTCTCAAACCTGGACTGTTGGCTTTCCAGCTGACAAGTCCAATGTCTTAACTGTTGAGCCATCGCTGCCACCCAAGATAATGTATTGACTGTTTTAAAAAAATCTCTTTTCTGGTATAGTTATAAAACCTATTTCAGTACACCTCCTCAGGTAAGATTCACACATTCAGGAATGCTTATGGAATGCTTCAACCTTTACCTCCTACCATTTTGGGTAGCTTGGCAAAAGCAGAGCAGCCAAGTGACCAAACAGAGCTACAATAATTGGTATTGTAATATCTGAAGGCCCTTATTAGCATCCTTTTTTATGGCAGGATCACAGGTTGGGCTGAAAACAAAGGCCCCTTCCAGCTTTAAAGGCATTCATTTTTATATGTAAAGACAGTTTCAGCTGCCCGTGAAGACAGCTTTCATTCAGCCTTTGGACGTTGTCTGCCCATTTGCACATCTGACATACTGTGTGTTTGCCTTGTCATTTTGGGCAAGGCTTCAAATAGGTGTTTTGTTTCAGTGATGCTTTGAAATTCCTCTTTGAAGTAAGACAGCTCTCTCCTTCTAAGCAGTTCCTTTGTTTAGCTCTGCATCCCTTCTTGTCATTCCTGTGAAGAAGTACAGATAGGAAACACAGCCAAAAGAGTTAATTCTACTTTATTCCAAGGTTATATTAATAAAATATTGTGCCATCTGAAAGTACATTTCTTCTCCAGTCTCTTTGCAGACCAAGAAACAAGGGAGGCTCCCTTCTTTGATCCTTGTCTTGCCCAAATTCCTTCTGCAGGATAGGTTGCCATTTATCTGACCATTTCCCTGGCTCCTGAGGTCATTCCCACATACCATTACAGGTAGTCCTTAACTTACAACCACGGTTGAGCCCAAAATTTATGTCGCTATGCGAGACAGTTGTTAAGTGAGTTTTGCCCCATTGTATGACCTTTCCTATCACAGTTGTTAAGTGAATCACTGCAGTTGTAGTAGTAATAGCAATAGACGTATAGCAATAACGTACTTATATGGGGCTTTACAGCCCCCTCTAAGCAGTTTACAGAGTCAGCATATTGCCCCCAACAATCTGGGTCCTTGGAAGAATGAAAGGTTCAACCCTGAGCTGTTCAGCATTGAACTCCTGGAGTGATCAGTGAGTTAGCCCTGCAGTACTTATCAACCACGATTGATAAGTGAATCAGTTTCCCCCTTGCTTTTCCTTGTCAGATTTCCTTGTCAAAGCGGGAATCACCTGGGACACTTGGGACACTTCAACTGTCATAAATATGAATCTGTTGACAAACATCTGAATTTTGGTCACAAGACCATGAGGATGCTGCAGCGGTGGTAAGTATGAAAAGTGGCCGTCAATCATTTTTTTCCTAGTGCCATTGTAACTTCAAACCATCACTAAACAAACTGTTGTAAATTGAGGACTACCGTGTTTCCCCAAAAATAAGACGCTGTCTTATATATTTTTTTGAACCCTGAAATAAGCGCTTGGCCTTACTGCCATGCACTCAACAGCCCAATTGGGTTTATTATCAGGGGATGTCTTATTTTGGGGAAAACAGGGTACTTGTTTACTTCTCTGTCCTGAAATCTATTGTGGCTATGGGAAGGGCCAGTAGAGACTCTATAAATGATGTCCAGGGGCTTGGTGGACTGACTCCCATTATTGTGGCTCATCAAATAACATGGCCTCCCTAGTATGAAGTGGCTTTTTGGAGGTGAAATATGGCTGTTTGTCATATACCTTAGTACTTAGTAATAGCACTTAGACTTATATACTGCTTTATAGTGCTTTTACAGCCCTCTCTAAGCAGTTTACAGATTCAGCGTATTGCTCCCAACAATCTGGGTCCTCGTGTCACTCACCTCGGAAGGATGGAAGGCTGAATCAACTTTGAGCCGGTGAGATTTGAACTGCCAAACTGCAGCTAGCAGTCAGCTGAAGTAGCCTGCACTGCTGGCACTCTAATCACTGCGCCACCTCGGCTTTCATAGATACCTTGTCTGAGCATCACAGAATAATCTGGATGTTTTGCATTGAGTGTCTGCAAGATGGCAGCGGAGATTATCAAAAAAGACAAGATGGCAGCCACCAGAGTGCAATTAAAGCCTTGCTTTTTTTTTAAATCCATACACCCCTCACCTGATCCCAGAGAGGCAGAAAAGTTACCAGTGTGACAGCGCTTCCCCTCTAAATCCATCCCAAATGTAAAGAGCCTTTACTAACCTTAAACATACATTTTATGTTGGGTCCACAGAATACTGCAAAACAAATAGAGCAAGATTTGACTGGAGCTACATTTAGAAGGGATTTGCCCTCTGGGCTGAACCATGCCTTTAAAGCTATAATTAAATTTAAATCAGAAGCCTAACATTGAAGGGGATTCTTCAGCATCGAGTCGAGGCTGTTTTTCAGTAAAGTTGCCCTTAACCAAATGCATAATAATCTGCATTCAGTTGCTGGGTTTTTCAACAGCACACTGCTAAATCTTTTTTATCAGGCATCGGCTCACTTGAGCTTTCTGTATACAACTGCAACATTCCCAGCTATGCTGTCACCTCCACTTTCCAGCCTAAGCAGTTGCGTTCTGGACTGTTTGCCATTGTAAGTTTAAGCTGCAAGAGAAGTCTCTTTGGCACAACTGTTGTGGTGGTATTTGATTCTCAACATTCAAAGCCAGAGTGGCCAGTGGCAAAACTCTTTCTCCTGCAGGGCTAACAAATTTCATCACCATTGGGGCAGAGAATTCTAACTATGTATCCGAGAGAAGAATGATGAAGGACAGCGGTGGGTGTATGGCTGGCCAGAAGGCCCGTATAGGTCATTGAAGAGTATGAGGCCTAATCAGGCATGCTTTATTTTATCTGAGGGCTAAAAGTTAACAGTTGAACCACATGGACTTGGAGAAAAGTCAAAGGGTTGCTTTTGTTGGAGAAATCATATTATCGGAGGCAGAGTTGGACTTCTGTAACAATCCTGATTTAGGCAGATATTCATTCATGCGGGAAGAATTTATAAATTTACAATATATAACCGTTAGGAATATTGTATAGGAAACCATTTGTTAACTACTCAGGTCTCCAATAAAGTTACTGGTTTAACAGCCTCCAAAATTCTTTAGAGTTACAACAAATATATGAATTAATTAAACACTTATTTCAAATTGTAAACACACACAAGCAAACCCACAAAACTCAAGTAACACAATGCAAACATAATTATAATGCTCACACTTTAAACCAGGAGACCCAATCTACATCACTTGATTCAATGAACCTCTTCCCCATACACACACATAGCCACACCCCTCAAAATCCTTACCAAGGTCAAGCTCCCTATAAAACAGTCTTTTTGTACCTTATTTTCTCTGCAGCTACTCCCATAGGCAAACCTCTCTGGATCTGGGAATAAATAAATTGCATTTCTTGTCAGCTCTCTGGATTTCATTTTGATTTATTCTTGCCCAGATGGAGTTGGAACCCCAAATTATTCTCCTGACATTTATTTAATGTATATGTCGCCCATCTCACTCTGCAGTGTGACTCTGGGTGACTTAGAATTAAAATCAGAAATATCTATATAAAAAAATATTCAAAATGCAGGTCGTCCTCGACTTACTATTGTGCCACAATTAAGCCCAAAATTTATGTTGCTAAGTGAGACATTTGTTAAGTGAGTTTTGCCCCATTGTACGACCCATTTTGCCTCAGATATTAAGTGAATCACTGCAGTTGATAAGTTAGCAACCTGGTTGTTAAGTGAACCTGGCTTCCCCATTGATTTTGCTTGATAAAAGGTGATCACTTGACCTTGGGACACAGCAACGGTCATAAGTATGAACCAGTTGCCAAGCATCTGAATTTTGATCAAATGATCATGGGGATGTTGGAAATGTTGTAACTGTGAAAAATGATCATAAGTCACTTTTTTTTTTCAGTGCCATTGTAAACTTTGAACCATCACTAAGCGAACTGTTGTAAGTCAAGGACTATCTGTATTCAAAACATCAGATTCAAAGGCAAGAAGCAAAAGGCAAGATCAGTACAGTGGTATCATCTTCTCTATTAGCAACCTTCAATATAGAGCATCCCGCCTCAGGCCCCCAGGCCAACCAACAAATACGAAAACAATCTAAATCTCAATGTTGTTACAATCAGGCTGAATATTCAAACGGATTTCATGCATAGAATAGTAAACTCTGTTTGTAATCCTTTGCCGATCATCTAGAAATCAAGCCTTAGCAAAAGAATCAGACTCGCTATTGAGTAAACATATTTAGAACAATGTGGCCAAGGGCTAATTAATTTGCAATTTTCATAGATGAGGGAAAATACTAATTGGCAGGGCTGGAATGAATGAGAAACAATGGAGGCTCTTAACAGTTTGTTTTGTGCTTCTGAATTAAAAAAAAACACCCCAAAGTAAAAGAAGCGCTTTGAGTTATGAATTTAATTTTATAGTAATCAGAGCCACTGGGAATTAAATGTCACAGAAGCTTTTGTGAGTGTGTAAATGCATATTACTTCTCTCTCTCCCTCCCTTCCTCTCTCACTCTTTTTCCCTCCCTTGCAGACATCAATACAAAGATGATGCACCAAAAAATAACACTGAAGAATCAAGTATAAGCATCAATAAAAATATGATGTTTTATTTATTCATTATATCAGAGCCCCACCTTTCACTTAGAAGATCAAGGTGATGTATTGTACATCCGCCGAGGTGGCACAGTGGTTAGAGCAGGGGTGAAAACCAGCAGGTTCTGACAGGTTCTGGAGAACTGATAGCGGAAATTTTGAGCAGTTCGGAGAACTGGAAAATATCACCTCTGGCTGGCCCCAGAGTAGGGTGGGAATGGAAATTTTGCAATATCCTTCCTCTGGAGTGGGGTGGGAATGGAAATTTCACCTGGAGGGGAGTAAGAATTAAGATTTTGCAGTATCCTTCCCCTGCCACGCCCACCAAGCCACACCCACAGAACCGGTAGTAACAAAATTTAGATTTCACCCCTGCATTATAGTAAAATACCTATCTGGTTATCAACAATGGAAGTATTAATATACCTAAATGTGTTGGATCTGGATAAAATTTCAAGATATATTTTCCCGAAAATAAGACATCCCCTGATAATAAACCCAATCGTGCTTTTGAGTGCATGCGCTAAAATAAGCCCCCCCTGAAAATAAGCCCTCCCCGAAAATATTTAAATGCATGCGCAGCCAGTCCCCGCCATTTCCTCTGGTTTCTTCCACGTGCCCCAAAATAATAAGACCTCCCCGAACATAAGGCCAAGCACTTATTTTGGGGTTCAAAAAAATATAAGACAGGGTCTTACTTTCGGGGAAACACTGTATTAAATGAACAAGGGAAATTAAAAACGAAACAGGAATTAAAAAATCAGGGAATTGATTTGGACTGGTAGCCCTATATGCAAATTCAAATGACGTATAAGAAAGACACAGAAAACTGGGTTTTATAGTGAACCACAAGAATTGGACAGGATACTACAGGGGACAAATGAAAAATTGATTAATATTGAGGTAAGTAGTTATTAAGCTATGGGAAAGAAATTATAAATCGACAATGTCAGTAGCATATAAAGAAAACTTAAATAAAATGTTCTATAGATGGCACCTACCGCCAGCAAGACTAGCAAAAATGTTCCCAAACAGGTCACCAGAGTGTTGGAAATGCAAACAGACACGGAACATACTATCATATGTGGTGGACCTGTCCTTTGGCAAAAAAGTACTGGATATGGATAAAAAAGTGGTTTGAGGAAATAATAAAACAGCAAATAGATTTAAATCCAGAGCTATTTCTATTAGGCATATTGACAGGGCAATATAATTAAAAAATTCAATATTTAATGTTACATGTAATAACAGCAGCTAGAATTGCATATGCTCAAAATTGGAAAAATGGAAATATACCTTCTGAGGAAATGGTAATAAAGAAAATATTAGAATGTGCCGAGATGGATAGGTTGACAATGGAAATTAAAGACAAAGGAGAAACAGAATACTATTTAATTTGGGACGTATGATACAATTGGTTGGAGAGTAGATGCAAAGATTAGAAAAGTAACAATGAAGATCAACAGACTAGAAATTAGAAATAAATATAAGAATAATGAATATTTATTATAAATGGTAGCAGGTTATAAAAATGTAAAATGTAAAACAAAATACATGGAGTGATAAACCATATAGAAATTTCTGTTAGAAATACGGAAACAATAGCTACAAATATGATACTGGGGGGCAGAGCCAGCTGTCAGGGGGGTAGAGCCAGCTGTCAAGAGGGAAAGCTGTGTAAAACAGTACTTACTTTCACAGCATTTTTCAATCGGTCGGTGGACTTTTGGAGTCCCAGATCCCTTGGAGGGGGATCTGAAGAAAGGGGCACCCTGCAGTGCAGCTGTCGGTGGCAGATGGCAGGAAAGCTTCAGAGAAGCCGATCGGGGAACAAAGAGGGCCCTTAATGGTGGCCAAGAAGAAATGACAGCAGACAGCTGGACAATGATAGCGGTGGAATAGTGGGACAGGAGAGAGACGTATCTGGGGTAAAGCGATCTTGGCAGTCTCTTGTGAGCCATCCGGGGTGAAAGATCTTCCCGGAGGATTTTTAAAGAGGGAAGAGGAAGAAGGAGGCCCTAGGAAGGAGGAAGTTCCGTCCAAAATTTAGTGATGAATGGCAAGTTTGGGCTTAAAAGAGATTATTTCAACGTAAGAAATAACATTGGTGGAGTGAGGGAAGAGAGCCAAGGGGTATTCTTGTTATTATTGATAATTTGATATCAAGGAAGCAGACAATTTAAAGTTTGAGAGCAAAAGTGCTGATTAATCGGAGGTTACAGATATTTTGAAGAGAGACTGATTGCTGAGTAATATAACGAGAAGTAAGGGAGACACCTACTGGCCAAGGAAAAACCGGAGATAATTTATAGAAGGAAAATCAATCCAAAGGGATATAAGAACTACTTTTGTGAGCATGTTGCCAACTAACTTATAAACTGTAGAGAATCTGTGTGTAATTTTGGGAGGTGACAAAACATGTGAAATAGGGTTCACATAGAAATAGAGAAAATTAATTGTATTATATCGTAGTGTTAAGGAGGGACACCCTTAAGAAGAAACTATCTTTATGATTACTACTTTTTTTTTTTACTATTTTGATTACCATGTTATACTCTCTACTGCATTAATTATTGATACCATTAATATTATGTGATTTAATTATATATTTTGTTACTAATTAATTGTTGATATTGTTGAATGTGGTTGATTGATATTTTGGAAGGATAGATTGATATAAGGACGCCAAAACTAAGAGACACCTAAAAATATATCAGATCTAGTGGAAGCTGTAAATTTAAGCACTGAAAATCGAACAGTTGAAATAGTGACAGCTTGGGTGTGCTGGAGGAATATAAGAGGATTATAAGGAAGTTGGTTTAAAGTGGTGGAAAAAATGACAAGCATTCCTAATTTGACAAGAATTGGTGCAGGAAGGAGGCAGGGGCCCCGAACTATGACAGTGGAACTGAGTCCAGCAGGGCAAAGGTCCATCAAAGAAATAATGCAAAGGGAAAGATCAAATTAATTTAAAGATTTACAACAGATGTTACAAACAATGCAGGAGGTTATGCTGAAACATCATGAGGATTTGAAACAAGAGACAGAAGTAAGGGGGCGGAGCCAGCTGTCAATGGAGGGGGCTGTGGATCCGTTTGCTCCGTAACTCGTGAGCGACTTCCACAGCACCCAAGCGTCAGCCTGACGGATCGTCCAGATCCTAGATCTTTGGGGGGAAGATCAAAGAAGAGGGGGGGTGTTGCGAATGATCTGGCAGTGGCGGCTGCACAGATTCTAGCAGGTAATCCCAAAGAAGTCGACAGACGGGTGAGTCGGTCCAATATGGCGACCACTAGAAAGTAAGAGCGGACAGCTGGCCAAAGCAAATCAGTGACTCAGCGGGATGGTAATCGAGCTCAAGGTACAAAATTTCTCTGGCGATTTTGGAGGGGATCTCTCCTGTCAGGAGATCGGGCAGAGAGATTGCCGATAAGAATATTAAAGAAGGAGCCAAGAGAGAGGAAGTGGAGGAGGTGTAATTCCCCTCCGGAAAGCGGCGAACATCCATTTTTCTATTGGCATAAATCGAAGTCCAATGCCTTAGATGGAGAAACTTTGTCTGGTGAGGCTAGATTTGTGGTAATACCAACAGATTATAGGTGGAGAAAAAAATTAAGGAAACTTTGTGTTTATATTAAAATAAAATTAACATTATGCTGAGGAGTTCGGATGAGAACTCCAAGAAGACGGATACAGAGCAAAGGAGATGAAGGAAAGTACATCTGAAGAAAAGAAGACTTTATATTGATTCCTATTTATTATATTAAATGAATTAATCTGAAATATAGCTTCACTGAGAAATAATTACTCCTGTTCACAGCTATTTATATTTTATATTAATAGATTTAATTTTAATTATATAATAATATTATAAGCACTATATATTTGGTAAATTGTGTTAACTACTGTATTTAAACTATTCAATTTTTCGCCAATAGATTATGACTAATTCTACTTATAATTAATTAAGGTTAGAAAGAGTACTGATTAATTTCATTTGGGGTGACTATAAGGATACATATATATTTTGTATAGGTGTTTAGGAGAAGTGAAAGGGAGAGTGTAAATATTTGGCGGAGTCTGTTATATTTAATATCGATTAAAAAGACAAGCATTCCCAATCTGACAAGAATAGGAGCTGGCAGGAAGCAAACACCTCAAGTAACGATGGCAGAATTGAGCCCGGCAGGGCAACGCTCTGTAGAGGATATGATACAGAGGGAAAAGTCGAGCTCATTTAAAGAACTTCAAGCCATATTACTATCTATGCAGGATACTATGAGTAAAAAACATGAAGAGATTAAGAAAGAGATTGGAGTAATTAGAAGTGACACATCTGAACTTAAAGATAAATTCGAAAGAATGGATGAGAAGTTAGAGTCCTTTCAGCAGCAATTGTTAAAAAATGAGCAAAAGATTCAAGAAATGGAAAAGAGGATGGATAGAGAGGAGAAAAAAATGGATGAGTTGAGTGAGAAATTGTTACAATCCAATAGGGAACTCGAGGTGAAAATAATGCAATTGGAGGCTGAAAAAACGGAACACTACCTGAGGTTCCAAAACATCAGAGAAGAAAAGGGGGAAGACTTGCCTGATTTAATGACTGAGCTTTTAGCAGGGGCAGTTGGGATTGGAAAGGACGAAATGGCCAACGAAATTGACAAAATATACCGAATCCAGACAAATTATGCTAGGAGGCACAATCTGGCATGGGAGGTGCATGTCAGATTTATTAAAAAAACTGTTCGCAATGAGATACTCCATAGGACAAGGGATGAACCGTTAGAATTTAGAGAGCAACAACTAACAGTGTTGAAACAAATCTCAAAGCAGATTCAGGATTTGAGGATGCCATATAAGATGCTCACTTCAAAATTGATAAAGTATAACATTAGTTTCCGATGGCTAATACCCGAAGGAATATTGTTAATATGGCAGGGGGAAAGGATTTGATTAGATTCGGTAACAAAAGCGGAAGAATTCCTAAAAATAAATTTTGATCTAGAAGGTGATAATGACATTAGAGAACAGGAACTAGTGAAAGAGGCAGTCGTGGAACCAAGGTCAGAAAAGTCAGACATGCAAACAGGAGAGTTGAATGTGGAAAAGGTGGGGGACAAGGAACTAAGTAAAAATGATCAGGATGGATTCAAAGATGATAAAGAAATTAGGCAGACTAGATCCACTAAAACAAGACAAAAGTAATGATTGGCAACAAGAAATAGCCCTGATATCACTCAATGTGAACGGACTCAATTCTCCAATTAAATGGAAAAAAATCCTCTACAAATTATCAAAATTAAACAAAGATATTGTTGTCTTACAAGAAACTCATATCCATAAGCTACAAGAAAAGCTATTGATTTACCCTATACTTGGAAAGCTATTTATATCATCTGCTAGTCAAAAGAAAGGAGGGGTAGCAATATATATAAAAGAAAACTTGGCCACAAGGTTAATTGATAAGGCCGAAGAAGGAAGGATCTTAATGATCAAATTAGATATAAATAAAAAAAACATTACTAGTAGGGATTTACGCCCTGAATGACAGTCAAAATAAATTCTATAAAAAATTACATGATAGGATTAATAAATGGGAATATGAGAATATTGGCATCGTGGGGGATTTTAATGTTATTGCTGATAGGAATCTAGACTACAAGGCCCATGGACACAGAAAAGGAGTTTCCCCAAATCTCTTCTTGATTTAATTAAAGAATTCGGGCTTAAAGATGCTTGGAGAGAAAGGCACACAGGGAAAAGACAATTCACTTTCTTTTCAGGAAGGCACCAGACATGGTCTAGGCTGGACATGGCCTGATTAACCAGGGATCTGGAAACTGAAATTCGGGAGATCAATATAGGAGTAAATAGCTGGGCCGATCATAACCTTATAGAGATATATTGGAAAGGGAAAAATAAGACAAGAAGGTGGACCTTAAAAAAGGCGATTTTAAATCAGGAAAAATTTCAGAAAAAATTAGATGATGATCTACTTCTATTCTTCCAAGACAATAAAAAGGAAGATACTAGTCTCCAAAATTTATGGGACACAACAAAAGCGATGATTAGGGGGATAGCTATCTCCTATATGGCAAGAGAACATAAACAAAAGTCACAACAAACAAACAGTCTAGAAGAGGAAATCAGAAGGTTGGAAATAGAAGCTCAATCAGATACACTGAAACAGAAAGCCAAACAAGAGTTAGATGCCACTAAACACAGATTGAATTTAATAGAGAAGACTAACTTAGTCCAACAAATCAAAAACACAAAGCAAAATTTTTTCGAAAATGCTAACAAACCGGGATGATGGCTAGCCTATAAATTACGGAAACAACGGGAGAATAAATGGATAGCTAAATTGCGAGATCGAAACGGGGTTCTTAAATATCAAAAAGAGGAGAAAGAAGAGATCGCGTACAACTTTTACAAAACTTTATATTCAAAAAATGAGAACATAGATAGAGATAAAATTTTGGCATATCTAAATAAAGCTAATTTACCGAAAGTATCGGAAGAATACAGGGAAATACTAAATGAAGACATATCCAATATGGAATTATTCAGGGCAGTTAAAAAACAAATGGGAAACAAAGCACCAGGCCCGGATGATATACCGGTTGAAATATATAAAAACCACCAGGAAGTACTAGGCCCAACACTACTGGCTGTATTTAATGAAGTATTGACTGAAGAAAGATGCCAAGCTTCTTGGAGGGAAGCCAGCATTTCTTTGATTCCCAAAAGCGATACAGATTTATCCCTAATTAGCAATTATAGACCTATATCATTACTCAATTCGGACTATAAAATATTTATGTCAATTATGGCCAACAGATTGAAAAAAATTTTAAATTATTTTATCCACCCCGACCAGAATGGGTTTCTGCCAGGGAGATTTATTAGGAACAACATTCGGACTATATTAAACATTCTGGAATATAACTGCACAATGAGAAACAATTGACTTTAATATTTTTGGACGCGAAAAAAGCTTTTGATAATGTCAATTGGGATTTTATTTTAGGACAATTACAACACATGGAATTCGGCGAGAAATTTATCAGAATGTTTCAAACCCTCTACTCCAAACAAGAAGCTAAGATTATTATTAATGGAGCGTCAACTTCAAAATTACTAATTGAAAAGGGAACAAGGCAAGGCTGTCCACTCTCCCCTCTTCTTTTTATATTAACTCTTCAGAGGGATGTAAGGGATGAAGACCAAATTAAGGGTCTCAAAATTAAGAAGGAAAGCTATAAACTATAAGCTTACACGGATGATCTAGTTTTTATCTTAGAGGACAAATAAACTCGGGTGTAAGGCTGTTGGAAGAATTGGAGACCTATGGTGAGATGGCCGGTCTTAAAATCAACAAAGAAAAATCCACTATATTGACCAAAAATATGACAGACATTTAAAAAAGATTTGGAGATGAATTTAGGTATGAAAATTAGCCACAAAACAAAATATTTAGGTATAAATTTGACTAACAGATGCTCATCGCTCCAAAAAAATAACTATGATAAATTGATAAATAGTATCAAACAAGACTTAGAATCTTGGGCGAAACTACAAATATCCTTTATGGGTAGAATCGCTACTATAAAAAGGAATATTCTTTCTAAATTATTATTTTTATTCCAAACTATTCCAATTAATCTTCAGAAAATATTTTTTATCAATCTTAATAAAATTATTACTAAGTTTATTTGGCAGGGAAAAAAGCCTAGAATTAAATTAAAACTAATGCAAGATGCTAAGGAAAGAGGTGGACTGGGACTACCTGACTGGAAAAAATACAGACAAGCTGCCTCACTTGTTTGGATTAAAGAATCGATTCATCTTAAAAACCAAAGAATATTGACGCTAGAGGGGCATGATCTGTTAACAGGTTGGCATGTGACCCTCTGGGACGATAAACAGAAAAGGAAACAACTCTTCCAACAGCACTTCATCAGGAGGGCATTATTAAATATTTGGTCAGACACAAAAAAGAAAATATACTTACAAATGCCGAGATGGGTTGCCCCATTGGAAATGATTACCTACCCAAATTTGAAGAAATCTGGCAAGAATATCACTTATTCTGATCTACTTGACAAAAAAGCGGATTTAAAGTCAAAAAACATTCTAAAGAGCGAGGGTTTGAACTTAGAATGGTGGGAATACCTCCAAATCCAATCGAAATATACAAGTGATAAGAAAACGAGAGGCATTCAACTGGTAGAATCTGAATTTGACAAACTAGTAACTAGGGTGACAAAGAAATTAGGAAGTTCTATCATTTTTTGTTAGAACAAGACTTGTATGAAGAACAAGTCAAAGAGACTATGCTTGTTTGGAGTAGATGGTTCGGTTATAATATTGAGTTGAAAGACTGGCAAGATATATGGGAAACAAACATTAAACTGACCCTGGCAGTAACCTATAAAGAAAATCTGTATAAAATGTTTTACAGATGGCATTTCCCATCAACCAAACTAGCCAAAATTAACAAATCTAATTCACCAATTTGCTGGAAATGTGGGAAAGCTATCGGTACTTATTATCATATGTGGTGGGAATGCCCAGAAGCTAAAATGTTTTGGAATTTGATTAAAAAGTGGCTTGAAGAAATTTTGACAACCCAAATAGAAGCAACTCCTGAACTCTTTCTCCTAGGGATAATAAGAAACAGATTTGTCAAAGGTACAAAATACCTCTTATTCCACATTCTTACGGCGGCAAGAATATCCTTTGCACAAAACTGGAAATCAACAAATACCCCAACAAATTAATTCAGAAGATCTATGCCTGTGCAGAGATGGATCGTATAAGTTTGGAATTGAAGGACAAAAAAATCTCATTATACTACGAAACTTGGTCAAAATTTTATAATTATCATTATAATTTTATAAACGAAAAACCGTTGGAGAAAACAGGAAGGAAGTGACTTAGGGAACGATAAAATAACCATGGAATATATATATATATATAGCTAAAAAACTTTTTTCTTTAGGATAATTTGAACTGTCACAGAACAAGAATATATCAAATACAACTTTGATATGACACTATAGAGGGCCCTTGAGGTCGATTTACGTCCAATGTCTTTTTATTATTTTTGTATACATGTTTTGTGTGTTGTTTGTTTTTAATGGTTGTGTTTTCAATAAAAAACTTTTTTAAAAAAGCAGCAAATGGGTCTCCTCTTATAAGCATATTTGGCAATTAGATGGTTCAAGACAAAACAGTTATTAATAGTGGATCAGCTTTGTCTAAAACCTGCTTGTTCTTCTGTGAGGATATTGTTTTCCTCTACCCAGATTTCAATTC
>JANHFM010307956.1:0-14870 GCA_032468115.1 Grayia smithii
AGGGGGACGGCCATTGGGGGTATATTAGATTCGCGGTCGTAGAACGGACGGTTGAACCGGTAACGTTAGGGCTGGTATGGTCGGGTAGACGGCAGCCTACTATTTGGTGGTGGGCAGTGAAATGTATTTTTAAACTAAATAATGCAAGACAAGACGGTGATCTAAAAGGAAACAGTCCCCTCCAAATCCTGCCTATTCCTCAACAGGAATAGTTTCACTTTGGATCCAATCCAACAGTTTTAAATAAAGTTACTTTGCATGCAGTTGGCTTCTTGTATTAAGCAAGCTAATTGGCCTATAATTGTCACAGTTATGTCTTTCTTGTATTCTTATAAAGAGGAATAATATGGTTCATTCTGCTGAGATGGAAAATCTACTGTGCTATTAATATTAGTAAAAAGAGCAGCCAGCCCTAGGACCACTAATCTTTATTTTCCTTTAGCAATTCTGGGCAGATTCCTGCACATAGGAGAGAAAAAATGGTTGCCTATATTTACATACTAAAAGTTTTCCTGACATTCAAAGATCCAATTATAGTTCTGTCTAGATAAGTTAATTTGGCAGTGGAAGAATCATAAAGATGGAATGAGCCAAACAGACTATCAAGGAAAAAAACTGCCAAGAGGGCATTAAACTAAATCTATAATTATATATTTTCCTACTTTAAATTAGAAATAGATTAAAGCTTAAAGAAATTCACTTATCGGCATGGCTCATTATTTTCTTAATTACTTAGAAGATTTGTACGTGAGAGTTATCTTCATTTAATATTTTAAAGACTAATAACAATAAAGTAGACTACATTACAGCATACATAAGAAAATATTGTGTTCACAGCATCTGTTTCTGGTGTGGGCAAAAATATTTGGTAGAAGAAAATACTATACTTTTGTCGAAAGGAATTCCCCTATTCGTTTCCAGGCTGGTAACTGTCACTGAAGTTTGAAGAAAGAATTACACAGAAGCGAGCTGCTGAAAACAGGGATGTTTAATTCAGGAAGGCAAAAGAGTTGGAGACACAGCTCAAACATTCCTGGGTTTGCAGGGTTTTTTTCTAGAGGGGAAGGATTCTCTGTTGTGACTGGCTCCTTTTTTCCTGTCAGATCTTTAGATCAGGACAATTCAGTAGGGTATTTGGCTGGGTTTGATTTTAGACCTAAGTGCTTTTAAAGTTTGAAAGTCAAAAGTACCGTCTTCTGGCCAAATTTGTTTCCCTGTGTCATCTGTCAGCAAAGCCCATTTCCTACATATGTTTTTAGCTCTCTTCTTTTTCATCCCAGCTAGGACTGGCATCTGCCATTCGTTCCAAGCCTTAAGCAAATCTCCAAGGGGGGTTCAGCTACAGCTTGAGCTACAGCTTCCCATGTTCTGTCTCTGATATGTGGTTCACTTTGGCTTAGCCGGGTCACCAAGCTAATCAGTTTGCGGACAAAAAAACATCCAGGGGAGAGTCAGATTCCCTTACAAAATATGTGTACTCCCCTCAAAGGGAACCCAAGCCAATGGCTTTTGTATTAAAAAAAAAAAAAAGAACAATCCAGGAGAACTTGCTGCCCCCTGACAGACTAGTACTGGCCCTCCTTCAAGTTTCCTAAAGTTACCTAAAGTTTGGGGCTTTGCTTTCGTAATTTACATAGGGTTTTCTCTTTCCCCACCCTATACCTGCAGTCATGTCCCACTCAGCTCTTTTCCTTTAAACAGAATGTCCCATGTCTGGTGACACCACCCCCCTTGCTTTCCCTGTCCTGTTGGTCACAGCTCAGAGGAACTAGCAATAGGTAGGGGTGTGGCTAGAGGTGGGATCCAGCTACAATTGAGGGTGAAGCCCCACGCATGCGTGCGCACACACACACACACACACACACACACTTTCACTCCCCTTAATTCTAGGGATTTTAAGCAGCTGTTGAGTGCAAGGCTCAAGGACTTCCTTCATTACCCGATGCCTCCTGGGCAGTGTTTATGGATTTTTCCCTCTGACAAAGAAGGTCCATGCCAGCTGAGTTGCGATCTCCGGGCCGCATCTGGTGGCTGGGTTGGCTGGGAGTCCTTTCATGGTTGCCAATTGTTGGAAGAAATTCCCTGTTTCGTTTCCCAGCTGGAACTATCACTGACATTTGAAGAAAGAATTATGCAGAAGTCAGCTTCTGAAAGCAGGGATCTTTAATTTAGGAAGGCAAGAAAGGTGGAGACACATCTTGAGTATTCCTGGGTTTGCAGACAATTGTACAGGTACTGATTCTCATTTTATACATTTTGACATATTCCTTTGAAGCTTTTGTGTAGGCTAACTTATTATAAGAGTTTCTTTATTTACAGTGATTGCTCTGGTTTTGGTTTTCCTGTCTTTTTTTGGTCTAATCTTGCTTGGTCTCCTGGGTTCTTCCTGTCCTGGGGTTAATCTTGTCAAAAGGAGGAAGGGAAGTTGGTGTGGGTAATTGTGAGTAAATGTTTGTTTTTTGTATTGTCTGGAATCTATTCTTTTGTCATTTCTAATGATTGCTTCAGGCAGTTTTCCAGGGCTTTCCGTCTATTTTGTTATTCTTAATCTGGTCCTTCTAAGATTATGGCTTCGTCTCTTTGAATGAAAAATGTTGTTAGGTTCTATGAGGTTTAAAGGGATCTTATCTTACTTCCTTCACTGTTCTCATTTTGTCAATCTTTTTGTTATATTTCCCTAAAACTTATTACAATCCCTCATTTTGGGCTGGGGCAAATAATTTGTCTTAATTATTTCATTCCCAGCACAATCTAGTGTCATATCAGAGTATACTTGGTATTCATGGTCAATTTGAACCATCATCAGAGCCAATTGTTTCCCATTTGTGATTTGTTTTAAGTAGTTGGGCAACAGTTTTTAAGGCGAGTGAGACATGGGGGAAATAGAGTGACAGAGACAGCACAGGAGAAGTCCAAGGACTGTAACTGCGACTATGCTTATAATGAGTACTTTCCGCCAATGTAAGTCCAGTAGCCAGGAAAAAAGGCAGGACAGATCTAGGGAGGGTTGGCTACATCCAGGGTTTTGTGCTAGCTCTTTGAGGTGTTTAATATCTTTTTCTATGAGCCCTGAGTTTTCTTGCAAGTCAAAGCAACACCTCAAACTCTTCACAGCCATGGTGGTGCTTTAATAAAGGTAATTTATGGCTGCCCTGTTCTCCAGGGTCATTTGCCCTACTTGCCTCAATTCTTTATTCAGGGCATCTAGGGCATGGGAGGTTGAATTCAAACTTTTGCTAGGGTATGTGCCAGGCTATTCAGGTTTCTAAATGTTAGTGTATGTAGCCAATGCTACATACTCAGGTTTTGTGAATAGAGAGACTTTGGAGCCGCAGTTCCAGGCCAAGCTGTGAAAAGCTCTCTTGGGCTATCTCTGTAATGATTGCATCAATATGGCTAATGGGCCTAAAGTATAAGTTCCCCAATGTAATTAGCTGGGAGGTAAGAGTAAGCCCTTAATCCACAGAGTATAAACCAACCAGGAGGGAGCTTTATGTAAATGTAAAAGGATGGACTGTTTTCTGTGTGGTTCATGTAAAGTCTGTGTGGCTTAGGTTAGTACATTCCTGGACCTTTGGGAAGAAACATCCACTGAGGTTAAATCATAAGGCTGCATCAGTGGTTGCAGTAACTTGGAGTGTGTACATGGTGTGGTGTTTCATGTCAGAGAGGGATCTCTAGTTGAATATACTAGAGTATGAATTTGGCAATTGAAAATCCTTGAGTCTAGTGTGATTGAAGATAGCTCATGGTGCTGAAGCTACTCCCATTAAACATGTTGTGAGGATATCTATGACAAATTTTCCTCCAGCTAGGCAAAAAGTCTGCGGTGTTGGGAACTTCAGTAGCTAAGTATTCCCAAATATTCCCTTTGTCTGGAAAAAGGCTGGGTTCTAGGAAAAGTGTTACGTAAGTTACAAGCATAAAGATAAAAATAGTGTTACAAAGTACAATCCCCATCATTTTCTCCCTCCCCATCTTATAGAATATGAAAGAAAGCCATATAGGGTCCACTGTTCAGTTTCTGGATTCCTTTTCAGTTCACTGGTGGCACTTGAGGAGTTAGAATTGGAGATGTGATCTACCACATCAGGTTTTGCGTGTGTTCAGTGGATCCAGGACTCTCTTTCTGCAACCTTGATAGCTTTCTGCATAATTAGCAAGACTTAATAGTGTCCTTTCCTCTGGTGATGAATTTGATCCACACCCAATCTCCTGGTTCAAAGGGATGCAGAGCCTCCTCCAAGGGCAGGGTCTGTGTCAGAGCACTCTGTGTCCATAGGATCTGTAGTCTTTTGTGTAGAGCTGTAAGATAAGAAGAGAGAACTTTATCTCCCCTATCTAAACTGAGGGATTGTGGGTCTAGGCCTTATTGTGTGTCAGGGGGGTGACCAAAGAGGATTTCAAAAGGAGATATTCCTATATCTCATCAGGGTCTACTTCGAATATAAAAGAGCACAATTGGTAGTACCTGTGGCCACAAGAGATGTGTCTCTTGGCAGAGTTTGCCCAGTAGGGTCTTCATTTCTTTGTTCACTCTCTCTGTCCCCACAGAAGAAGTTGATGAACATGGTACTCGGAGGTTCTGGGTGATGCCAAGGGCTTAAAATATGTGGGTGAGGACTTGAGCTATGAAATGTTTGCCCCTAGTTTGAAGCCTATATCTTCCTTGTCTAGTCACAGGTTTTGTGAGTTGTTTTCCCTGTCTGGTTCCCAATGAGATCTCATTGTGAAGATCTCCTCTATCTCTGTGGCAGAAAAAAATCATTTCTTGGGTAAGGGGGTCAGGGTTGCGTGTCCTGGTAATGATTATGGGAGTATTCCTGCCTGCAACGTCATCTTATATGGCCCTCCTCCCCGTATCTGTGGCAATGTCTGCATTCATGGTAGGGCTGTTTTTCCTTCTCACACATCTTTGTGTGGAGAAGAAAGGCTTTTGATTTGCTTGCCCATTATGGTGTATTGCTGCAAAGACTTGCAGGTCTTCTTGTCTTTCAGCTCTCCTTTTCCTGTCTCTTTCCCTCTCTTTTTCCATTTCCTTACATTCCTGCTCCTTTTCTTTAGTTTCCCTCTTTGATTGTAGACGAAGTTCACTATTCTGCACAACTCAGATATTTCCAAGGTGGACCGGTTTGACACAATCCGCTGGAAATGGTCACAGATGTCCAGCTGATTGGTCGACAGAAGCGGAGGCAAGAATTCTTTGGTCTTTCAGGCAGCTGAGGTCTGGATGGGCATATGTTATTACTGCTTCGGAAAGATGGACCCAATATGCATCAAGGTTTTTTTTCTCTCTCTAGGCCATTCTTTGAAATTCAGACCAATTTAAAGGTTTTTTTCCTATATCTTCCTAGGCTTCTAATAAATTTTCCTTTTCCCTAGTGTACATGTCCCAATGGTTGGTGTCCTTATAAGCTCAATTTGGACATTCTAGTGGCCAGGAAACTCATGCAGGAGCTCTTTGTCCTGGCATGGGTATAAACTGGCTGTCTGGTTATTTCATCTGTTTTTTCAAATAATTTTAGCAGTTCGTCTTCGGTTAAAAAGACACGTAATAGCTGGGTCATATCTCTCCAAGATGGATTATGCCTATCCACTATTGACTTAAATGTCTGGATTACGGTTTGGGGGTCAGACCTAAAGGTTGGAGTGTCCCTTTTCCAAATAACTAGGTCAGATGCTGAGAATGGTGTGTGTGTTAGAATGTATTCCAGCTGACCTCTTGTTCTTCCTGCAACTGGTTTGCTCAATAAGGCGGCCATGATTTTTGGCTCGTATTTTTTTTCTAGAGGGGAAGGATTCTCTGTTGTGACTGGCTCCTTTTTTCCTGTCAGATCTTTAGATCAGGACAATTCAGTAGGGTATTTGGCTGGGTTTGATTTTAGACCTAAGTGCTTTTAAAGTTTGAAAGTCAAAAGTACCGTCTTCTGGCCAAATTTGTTTCCCTGTGTCATCTGTCAGCAAAGCCCATTTCCTACATATGTTTTTAGCTCTCTTCTTTTTCATCCCAGCTAGGACTGGCATCTGCCATTCGTTCCAAGCCTTAAGCAAATCTCCAAGGGGGGTTCAGCTACAGCTTGAGCTACAGCTTCCCATGTTCTGTCTCTGATATGTGGTTCACTTTGGCTTAGCCGGGTCACCAAGCTAATCAGTTTGCGGACAAAAAAACATCCAGGGGAGAGTCAGATTCCCTTACAAAATATGTGTACTCCCCTCAAAGGGAACCCAAGCCAATGGCTTTTGTATTAAAAAAAAAAAAAAGAACAATCCAGGAGAACTTGCTGCCCCCTGACAGACTAGTACTGGCCCTCCTTCAAGTTTCCTAAAGTTACCTAAAGTTTGGGGCTTTGCTTTCGTAATTTACATAGGGTTTTCTCTTTCCCCACCCTATACCTGCAGTCATGTCCCACTCAGCTCTTTTCCTTTAAACAGAATGTCCCATGTCTGGTGACACCACCCCCCTTGCTTTCCCTGTCCTGTTGGTCACAGCTCAGAGGAACTAGCAATAGGTAGGGGTGTGGCTAGAGGTGGGATCCAGCTACAATTGAGGGTGAAGCCCCACGCATGCGTGCGCACACACACACACACACACACACACACTTTCACTCCCCTTAATTCTAGGGATTTTAAGCAGCTGTTGAGTGCAAGGCTCAAGGACTTCCTTCATTACCCGATGCCTCCTGGGCAGTGTTTATGGATTTTTCCCTCTGACAAAGAAGGTCCATGCCAGCTGAGTTGCGATCTCCGGGCCGCATCTGGTGGCTGGGTTGGCTGGGAGTCCTTTCATGGTTGCCAATTGTTGGAAGAAATTCCCTGTTTCGTTTCCCAGCTGGAACTATCACTGACATTTGAAGAAAGAATTATGCAGAAGTCAGCTTCTGAAAGCAGGGATCTTTAATTTAGGAAGGCAAGAAAGGTGGAGACACATCTTGAGTATTCCTGGGTTTGCAGACAATTGTACAGGTACTGATTCTCATTTTATACATTTTGACATATTCCTTTGAAGCTTTTGTGTAGGCTAACTTATTATAAGAGTTTCTTTATTTACAGTGATTGCTCTGGTTTTGGTTTTCCTGTCTTTTTTTGGTCTAATCTTGCTTGGTCTCCTGGGTTCTTCCTGTCCTGGGGTTAATCTTGTCAAAAGGAGGAAGGGAAGTTGGTGTGGGTAATTGTGAGTAAATGTTTGTTTTTTGTATTGTCTGGAATCTATTCTTTTGTCATTTCTAATGATTGCTTCAGGCAGTTTTCCAGGGCTTTCCGTCTATTTTGTTATTCTTAATCTGGTCCTTCTAAGATTATGGCTTCGTCTCTTTGAATGAAAAATGTTGTTAGGTTCTATGAGGTTTAAAGGGATCTTATCTTACTTCCTTCACTGTTCTCATTTTGTCAATCTTTTTGTTATATTTCCCTAAAACTTATTACAATCCCTCATTTTGGGCTGGGGCAAATAATTTGTCTTAATTATTTCATTCCCAGCACAATCTAGTGTCATATCAGAGTATACTTGGTATTCATGGTCAATTTGAACCATCATCAGAGCCAATTGTTTCCCATTTGTGATTTGTTTTAAGTAGTTGGGCAACAGTTTTTAAGGCGAGTGAGACATGGGGGAAATAGAGTGACAGAGACAGCACAGGAGAAGTCCAAGGACTGTAACTGCGACTATGCTTATAATGAGTACTTTCCGCCAATGTAAGTCCAGTAGCCAGGAAAAAAGGCAGGACAGATCTAGGGAGGGTTGGCTACATCCAGGGTTTTGTGCTAGCTCTTTGAGGTGTTTAATATCTTTTTCTATGAGCCCTGAGTTTTCTTGCAAGTCAAAGCAACACCTCAAACTCTTCACAGCCATGGTGGTGCTTTAATAAAGGTAATTTATGGCTGCCCTGTTCTCCAGGGTCATTTGCCCTACTTGCCTCAATTCTTTATTCAGGGCATCTAGGGCATGGGAGGTTGAATTCAAACTTTTGCTAGGGTATGTGCCAGGCTATTCAGGTTTCTAAATGTTAGTGTATGTAGCCAATGCTACATACTCAGGTTTTGTGAATAGAGAGACTTTGGAGCCGCAGTTCCAGGCCAAGCTGTGAAAAGCTCTCTTGGGCTATCTCTGTAATGATTGCATCAATATGGCTAATGGGCCTAAAGTATAAGTTCCCCAATGTAATTAGCTGGGAGGTAAGAGTAAGCCCTTAATCCACAGAGTATAAACCAACCAGGAGGGAGCTTTATGTAAATGTAAAAGGATGGACTGTTTTCTGTGTGGTTCATGTAAAGTCTGTGTGGCTTAGGTTAGTACATTCCTGGACCTTTGGGAAGAAACATCCACTGAGGTTAAATCATAAGGCTGCATCAGTGGTTGCAGTAACTTGGAGTGTGTACATGGTGTGGTGTTTCATGTCAGAGAGGGATCTCTAGTTGAATATACTAGAGTATGAATTTGGCAATTGAAAATCCTTGAGTCTAGTGTGATTGAAGATAGCTCATGGTGCTGAAGCTACTCCCATTAAACATGTTGTGAGGATATCTATGACAAATTTTCCTCCAGCTAGGCAAAAAGTCTGCGGTGTTGGGAACTTCAGTAGCTAAGTATTCCCAAATATTCCCTTTGTCTGGAAAAAGGCTGGGTTCTAGGAAAAGTGTTACGTAAGTTACAAGCATAAAGATAAAAATAGTGTTACAAAGTACAATCCCCATCATTTTCTCCCTCCCCATCTTATAGAATATGAAAGAAAGCCATATAGGGTCCACTGTTCAGTTTCTGGATTCCTTTTCAGTTCACTGGTGGCACTTGAGGAGTTAGAATTGGAGATGTGATCTACCACATCAGGTTTTGCGTGTGTTCAGTGGATCCAGGACTCTCTTTCTGCAACCTTGATAGCTTTCTGCATAATTAGCAAGACTTAATAGTGTCCTTTCCTCTGGTGATGAATTTGATCCACACCCAATCTCCTGGTTCAAAGGGATGCAGAGCCTCCTCCAAGGGCAGGGTCTGTGTCAGAGCACTCTGTGTCCATAGGATCTGTAGTCTTTTGTGTAGAGCTGTAAGATAAGAAGAGAGAACTTTATCTCCCCTATCTAAACTGAGGGATTGTGGGTCTAGGCCTTATTGTGTGTCAGGGGGGTGACCAAAGAGGATTTCAAAAGGAGATATTCCTATATCTCATCAGGGTCTACTTCTAATATAAAAGAGCACAATTGGTAGTACCTGTGGCCACAAGAGATGGGTCTCTTGGCAGAATTTGCCCAGTAGGGTCTTCATTTCTTTGTTTGCTCTCTCTGTCCCCACATAAGAAGTTGATGAACATGGCACATAGAAGTTCTGGGTGATGCCAAGGGCTTGAAATATGTGGGTGAGGACTTGAGCTATGAAATGTTTGAAGCCTAGTTTGAGGCCTATATCTTCCTTTCTAGTCACAGGTTTTGTGAGTTGTTTTCCCTGTCTGGTTCCCAATGAGATCTCATTGTGAAGGTCTCCTCTATCTCTGTGGCAGAAAAAATTGTTTCTTGGGTAAGGGGGTCAGGGTTGGGTGTCCTGATAATGATTATGGGAGTATTCCTGCCTGCAATGTCATCTTATATGCCCCTCCTCCCTGTATCTGTGGCAATGTCTGCATTTATGGTAGGGCCGTTTTTCCTTCTCCCTCCTTCTCCCTCTATTTTGTTATTCTTAATCTGGTGTCATATTGGAAGCATTATTAGGTGGCTTCCAAGCTGCCACTTTCTGAACTGTGGGAAAATGGGAGGGAGGAATTGAAAGAAGGAGATATTTGCCATAATAGTATTACATAAGTGGGTGAAAGTCAGGCCAAGGCGACATCTGGAGAAGGAGTGGTGTCAAGAGGGAATATACAATGATTGGACCTTGTGACCATCAGAGGATGGAAGAGAGGAGTTTGGGGGGTTTTAATATACTGAGGGAAAACCCAGAACTTTCAGATTCGGGTTTTCCCAGCATGTGCCAGTTTACTTCTCTGAATGAAAGGAACTTTTGAAAGATGATTGGGAAGGAGTTTTCTTTCGGCGAAGGTTTTCTGGAACCCTGACATTAACCTGAATCTCCCTTTCGAGTTGGGGATAGGGTGTACTTATCCACCAAGTATTTAAAATTAAGGTTGCCTAGCAAGAAGTTAGGTCCGAAAGTCATTGGTCCTTTTCCCATTTTGAAAATAATTAACCCGGTAACTGTACAGCTGAGTCTCCCTAGGTTGTTAGGCAAAGTACACCCAGTATTTCATAGTAGTCTACTGAAACCAGTGAGAGAGTCAAGGTTGAGGCCTAGGCCAGCCACACACCCCTTGATAATACAAGAGGAAACCCTTATGAAGTTAAGAAAATCTTAGACTCCAGACTGTATCGGGGTAGGTTACAATACTTAGTACAGTGGAAGGAGTACCCGTTGTCGGGTGAAGAGTTGGGACATGCATGCTGACCAATTAGTCAATCAGTTTCATGCAGACTTCCCGGACAAACCGAAAGGTCCTGTTGGGGGTGGGAGAGGGGGTTAGAGGGTGGTTGTACACTGCCTTAACCCTTTTATTGTATTTATTCGATTTGTTTTCCAGGTGATCGATCTTTCTGTAAGGGGGGACACCTGTCAGACTTGGAAGCATTATTAGGTGGCTTCCAAGCTGCCACTTTCTGAACTGTGGGAAAGTGGGAGGGGGGAATTGAAAGAAGGAGATATTAGCCAAAATAGTATTACATAAGTGGATGACGGTCAGGCCAAGTTGACATCTGGAGAAGGAGTGGTGTCAAGAGGGACTATACGACGGTTGGACCTTGTGACCATTGGAAGAGGGAAGAGAGGCGTTGGGGGGCGGTTTGATATACTGAGGGAAAACCCGGAACTTTCAGATTTGGGTTTTCCCAGCATGTGCCAGTTTACTTCTCTGAATAAAAGGAACTTTTGAAATACTATTGGGAAGGAGTTTTCTTTTGGCGAAGGTTTTCTGGAACCCTGACATTTGGTCTTTCTAAGATTATGGCTTCATCTCTTTGAATGAAAACTGTTGTTAGGTTCTATGAGGTTTAAAGGGATCTTATTTTACTTCTTTCACTGTTCTGATTTTGTCAATTTTTTTGTTATATTTCCCTAAAACTTACTACAATACCTCATTTTGGGATGGGGCAAATAATTTGTTCTAATTATTTTTGGAATTGGGAAGGGGATTGCAGGTCTGCCACCTGAAAACACTTTCCTTCCTGATTCCAAAAATGGAGTGTGTGGAGGCAAAAAAAGTGTATTGTGTTTCAGGTGGTGGATCTGGCCAGGAGGAAAGAGAAGGTGAGTCTGCTGAGAAGGAGGAGGAGGGCGCACGATTCTGCAATGTGCATTGGGGAGGAAAGCATTTTCTGGCAGCAGTACTGTGATCCCCTCCCCAAATCCAAAAACGGTTCCTGGTTCCATGATGCACATTGCGGTGGAACTGGCCACCACCTGAAATGCAGCTCTGTGAATGGCATCAGGCCAACAGGCAATGGTGACTGAAAAGGAGAGATGTTTTGCTTTAGGGGCTCCAACTCGGCTCGGCTCCTGGTTGCGGAGAGGACTTACGCGGTTGCGACAGCAGCTGCTCCTCACATTGCTGGCAAGTGAAGTCATTGTGGCCATTGTCTGCCCTGAGCTGCCTGCTGAGCAGCCAGAGGGGGCCTGCTTTGTTCTCTGAAGGTGCCAGACAGATTCCCCCAAAGACCATCCCGAAGAGGTTTGTTCCTAAAGCTGTGCCCCAACCCTCCCCCAGAGCATGTGAGGGGTCTCTTTGGGGAAAGTGAGTAGTCCTTGCAGATTGCAGGAGCAATCCCGATAAGTTTTGCGGAAAAGAACTTTTCAGTAATTGATGCCCTCTTTCCCTGATGAGCCTCTCACTTGCAGGAGGAGGAAGAGGGAGACATAAAGCAGTGCCACCTTAAACCAAAGCCTCTGAGTAATTGGGAAAGAAAGCCACACTTCCTACAAAATAGAAAGGTACCATAATCAAGGCAAAAGAAGAAAGAAAGCCAGGCTTTCAATGCCTACGGCTATAAGTAGGAAGAGAGGAGCGGAGCCTTCAGTGCCATGTCCCTCTTCTGGCCCCCTGAAAATCATCCCCCAACCCACTCACTCCACTTAAATGTGCAGAATGATAGAGTTTGTTTTAAATGGATAAAAACATCTGTACTGCTCAGTATCAAAATTGTGTGGAAGTGAGGATGCGGCTGATCCTGATACTGGTAGGCAGAGGCAGAATTCTTTTTTTCTTGTTTTCCTCCCCCCAAATTAAGGTGTGTCTTATATTCCAGTGAATCTTATACTGCAAAAAATATGGTAAATATTAGGTTAGAGAGCAGGTAGAAGAATAATTACTTTGACTGCTTTGGATCTTTGAAATGGAACACTTACTTTCTCCAAAAGAAATGTAAATCAAGTACAATTTTATACCTAATACTTCCCCCTCCCCCTGCCCTCTCCATAATGTGAGATGGCTTGGGTGGAAAGAAATTGAATGGCCCAAAGTCACCAGCCAGCTTTTATATCTACAGGAGGACTAGAATTCATAATCTTCTGGTTTCTAGTCCTGATCTTAACCAATACAACTTACTAGGCTCATTGACCTTGACAATAACAGTTTAATAAGATGAAGCACTTTCTTAAACTCTCTGCTTGTCAGAACATTTTTGGGACAGTGAGACAATTATCACACAAGTGACTAGTGTGACTAGCCACCACCTGCACTTAGATCTCTTTTGTTTGGATAGAATATTCTACTCCTATGCAGGTCCTGTCATCACGACCAGTAGTTCTACTCAAGAGTGAAAATTAAAAATGGGCTCAGCGCTGAGCAATCTATAAGGGTGAATACTTTGTGCCCTGTATTTTACCTTCTAAATGATGAGACTAGGTTGCAATGTACATCTATTAAAAATGTTTGCTAAGATTGTTATAGCCACAGATGGTCTGAACCCACAAACTATTATACTCTGCTTTTCAGTAACAAAAAGCACAGATTATTTATTTCCCTCAATAAAAAGAACAGAGATATTCTTGGATATAATCAAGTTCTTAAATATTTCTTGATACCTGTCCTGAGAGTACTGATGCTGATTCTCATTCATTTTGAGTCTGTCAGGAGTGGGGTCATAATAAAGTGGAGGTTCAGTCAAGAGGTTAAATCTGTCTTTAGACAAAGTTCCTCTTCTTGTTCTGTTAATCTATAAATGTATGTGTGTAACTCTGTGTGTGTGTACAATGTACATGTTAGGATATTGAATTTAGCTGGAACAATAAAGTGTACAATAGGCCAGAACACACAGTTGTAGTTGATTAGTTAAAGAGTGCCAATTCCTGCATTAAGTAATCTATGTTATGATTTCTTTACACAAGAATAAGGGTGGGGGGGCATTTCCTTTTCCCCCCACTTTTTCTTCTATATGTTCTGTATACTGTTTAATTTACCTCATGATATTCCATACACATATACAAATACACAAAGAGTACTAAATCTCTCTCTATTTCTATTTGGAATCTTCAGTTGGGTGAAACAATGCATAATAAGGCAAGCATTTTTGAACCAAGGTATCTCAAATGGGCGGACTTGTGAAAAGATCCAAAATCTGGGATCCATGGGATTGAAATTTTGTACTACTTCACTGCTACCATGGCCAGTTGTGGCCAGATGATTAATATTTCCACCAGTTTCAGTCAACTTCTCACAGGAAAAGTCAGTGAGGCAATTGGCAGGTACTCTGAAGTTGCTCTCACTATTATTTTGCCTGTGGTAATTCTGCCTCTCTATTTAGGTAAGGAAATATCTTTGAAATGTGAACCCAATGGGTCAATGTTTACCTATACAGGTAGTCCTCAACTTACGACAACTGAGCCAAAAGTTTCTGTTGTTAAACGAGACAGTTAAGTGAATTTTGCCCCATTTTACGACCTTTCTTGCCACAGTTATGTGAATCATTGCAGTTGTTAAGTTAGTAACATGGTTTTGTTAAGTAAATCTGGCT
The DNA here is from genome assembly GCA_032468115.1 of Grayia smithii. Taxonomy (NCBI): domain Eukaryota; kingdom Metazoa; phylum Chordata; class Lepidosauria; order Squamata; family Grayiidae; genus Grayia; species Grayia smithii. The sequence continues at coordinate 13,984 of JANHFM010307956.1, forward strand.
TCGCATTAATTGTGATTGTCAAAAGGTTGCAAAAGCTGTTCACATGACCCTGGGACATTGCAACCATCATAAATATGAGTCAGTTGCCAAGCATATGAATTTTGATCACATGATCATGGGAATGTTCAACAGTCAGTAAATGTGAAAAACGATCATAAGTAACTTTTTTCACTGCTGTTGTAAATTTGAATGATCGCTAAATGAATCTTGTAAATTGAGGATCACTTGTGTGTATATATATGCTTTCTATTTTGCTGAGAAAGAAATAATAATAAGGGAGACTAGGATAGATTTATTTCAAGCTATTTAGCTCTCATCAGCTAGCCATACCCTTCTGGGATTTGAACCTGGGCAGTTTTTACGTTAGGCAGTTGTATTAACCACAAAGCCACAGGTTCTTCGCCCCTTTCTCAGCTCTTTACCAGGGGGGGTTATGTGTGTTTTTTCTTTCTGTAGTACCTAGTTTACCCAAATATGGGAGGGAGCATAAACCCTCCCCCATACAAACATATATTATTTCCCATAATAAATATAATTTAACATTATTATAGCATAATTTTATTGTATCCTTTGCAGGACTGATCTTTCCCTGTACAGTTCAAGAAAAACTTTACCAAAAAGCTTCATGTTCTACAAGAGTAGGAAAGCAACTACTTCCATTTTGACAATCACGCTTGCAGAAACACATTTAAGTCAGTAACCTTCACTCAGAATAGAACAGGCTACACAACCTATACTCTCCTAAATATATCATTTTTCAAAACTATTCACAAAGAAGTGCTAACCTTTTACAGGCTCAGTATCTAAAAACTATTGCAACATTATTCCTGCGTTTTACATTGAGATATTCAATCAGAAAGAACACAGGTATTCCTACAACTTTAAAA